>PVIH01003407.1:0-161313 GCA_004025045.1 Sigmodon hispidus
ATAAGGATATACAGGGATGAAAAAAAAAATTCAGAGGGAAAAATGAACACAAAGAAAATATAGGTGTAGCAATCTTATTTGTATTTCTTCCCTTGATAAGCCATGCCTATCATTCTTATCCTCTGTATAGTTATTGTTAACTCTTCCACATTTTAAATTCTTTTTACTGTGTTTTTTTTTGATAAATACAAAATAAAGATGGAAAAAAAACAAAAAAAAACCAAAAAACAACAACAACAACAACAAAAAAAGAAAACAGAATCATGCCTTTTTTTTTAAGCAGAGACTTTAGAAATTAATATTTAGTTCAGTCCCTTTGTTTTACAGATACAGCCTTTTAGGCCCCAAAGGGGAAGTTGTTTTCACAGAGACAGCTAATAAGACCAGAAGCTTCCTTTACATAGGAAAAAGAAACAGGGTACAGTAATGGGCCAAAGGAGAGAACTAGAGGTAAAACAGTGATGAATGCCAGCTATATATAATTTATCCCTATTTTTAACAACTGAGTAGTACTGGATTTAACTGTATTTCTGATTTTTCAATAAGCAATCTTATTTTCAGGGTCCTTTAAAAAATTTTTTTTTGAGATGATACAGACTAAAATTTAATAAGTTAAAAAGGAAAAATGTTAGGCCGGGAATGCAGCTCAGTGGTAGACATGAAACCCCAGATTCCATCCTTAGTACGTGGATGAAAAAAAATAGTGGAAGAAAAAAAGCTAAAAAACAAAGAAACAGTTAAATTTATTTGTCATCTATGTATTTTAGGACAGCAATGATTTTTGTCACTCAGTAACCGTCAGGCCCACCCTGACCCATTGGCAGGGGGCGGAGTGGCCACAGATCATAGAGTTTACATTCTAATGATCTCACTTCCATGCTCTAGTTTTACTGGAAGAGACTTTCCAAGGTCATGTAGCTAGAATCAGGTAATTTGGGGCCCTTCTGAAATTAGAATTTGCTTTAAAAATTAAAATTTTGCAAAGTAAAAGTTGCATTTCAATAAGAGAAAGAAGATTGAGTTTACAGAGACAGGAATAGCTAGCTCATAAAGCACAGACTGCATAGAAAGCAAGCTTCTGTAATGTTCTCCAGTTAGGTAAAGGGATTGCCATGCGAAGGAAGCTCTTTTATTTTTGCTAGTTTAGTTGGATGTGGATATAAGCGTGGTTTTTGGTCTTTGGGTCTGGAAGGGACTTTAAGAACCCTTCTAATTTTGAATTTGAATGGCTGTACTTCAGAACCATCCCATAGCAAATAGGGGAGTCTGTTCTCAAGAGCATAAGATCTCAAAGCTGCTCTGAGCTTTGACACCCCACTATGGGAAGCCTTCACTGTTTTCTATGGCCAAGGTAAGCCCTGTGCCCCTTTGGCCACTGCTGAAAGCTGGTGCCAAGTTCAGCTCTCCACAGAGCTCTGGCGTTGGTCTTCATAATCTTGACCAAAGAGTCTGTGGAAGTCTGTGAATGCTAGGTATCCCGGCATCTTAGACAGTTTAATAATTATGAAATACACCTTTTCCTTTTAACTTTGTCTTTAGAAAATGCTGAAAGTTTCTATTTGTTAGTACTTTGATATATCGTTTTTATATTCTTGCTATTATATAATACATGTAAAACACATGGGAATTAAAATCACATTGATTTTTAGTTTTTTGAATTTATCATATTTCTCCCCTCCCCCAGCTATAAATGAAGTTTCTATTAAAATAATTGTATTTTTTTCCTAAAATATAACTTTCCTAGCATGTTTTAGTGTAAATATCAAATGAGTATACATTTTGACTAAAGTGATTTGAATATATGATCTGTGGTTTGCTTTACTATAGTTTGATACATTTTTTTAAAAAAAATTATTTAGAGGGCTGGAGAGATGGCTCAGTGGTTAAGAGCTATGACTGCTCTTCCAGAGGTCTTGAGTTCAATTCCCAGCACCCACATGGTGGCTCACAATCACCTGTAATGAGATCTGGTGCAGAAGAAGCCGCAGGAACACATAAAGGCAGAACACTGTATACATAATAAATAAATCTTTAGAAACTATTTGAAAAAATATTCCTCAAATCAACTGAAAGTAGATAAATAAAAATAAGGAGTCTGAAAATGAATCAGCATAGCCTAGTTCTTAAAGTAAACATTTTTCTACGATCATTATGTAACTTCTTTAGGAGTTAGATTATTAGTGCATGTAAAGGTTGGGTTCTCAGTTTTCAATTGCCCTGTCATTTGCTTTAAGATTTTTTTCAGTCGTTTATTTACTAGTGTGGACGAGTGTTTGAGATTGTTTTTGTCTACATCTTGTTGAGGCAGTCTGTCTTGATTCTGCTGCTGAACTTTCTATCTCAGGCTCACCCTAACCCTAACCCATGAGCTTGTGGTTTTTGTGGGGGTTTTGTTTTTGATTTTTTTTTTTTTGTAAAGGTGAGGTCTCTCTTGTAGCCCTGGCTGACCTAGAGCTCACTATGTAGATTAGGCTGGCCTCAAACTCATAGAGATCCTCTTGCCTCTGTCTGCTGAGTGATAGGGTTAAGGGCCTTTGCCACCAGGCCTGGCACGGTTTCAACTTTTAATAGGAAAATATATCAGTGTACTTAAATATTTTTAGGTTTACTTCCCAAATATTATATAAGATTTGATTGTGAAGGTAAAAATTCTGATTTTTCAGAAAGATCTAATTTTACGTACGTGTGTGTGTGTGTGTGTGTGTGTGTGTGTGTGTGTGTGTATGTGTGTGTGTGTGTACCTACAAGTAAGCACAGGAGCCTGTGAAGGCTAGAGGTGTTGGATTCTCTGAAGGTGGAGTTACACTTGAAGTGAATCCTGGAAACTGAATTCCATTTTTCTGCAAGAGCAGCACATGCTTTTAATTGCCGAGCCTCCTTCGCAGCCTGAAATTTTCATTTTTAATAAGAAAGTAACAAAAAAGGTTTAATAGATGAATTCTTTAAAGCATTCATGAGGCAGGGGGATCTCTGAGTTCAAGATTAGCCTGATCTACAGAGTGAGTTCTAAGGCACTTGGGTCCACATAAAGAAAACCTGTCTCAAAATAATAACAACAATAAAGATTTAATAGGTATTTTTAAAGCAGGAATTAGGTTTTCTAGAGCATTTTTAATAATCGGGATTCCAAAGAGAAAGAAGTAAACACACTGCTGAGTAATAGTGAACCATTTCACAACACCCCCATACATTTAACGCTCTGAAGCACATAGATTCACTTACTCATTGTGTTTAAGCTTTGTTGTTTTAGGTATTTGTTGGTAATTTTTTGATTGGCGTACAAGGAGATGGGTTTCTCCCTGACATCTCATAGGCATACATACATCGCTGTACTTTCTGCTTCTTTGCCCCCTCACTGTCTGCACCAGCCTGCTTCTTTCCTCTTGCTGTACCTCACCCCTACTCCCCATACAAATGTTTACACTCTTTACTGGAGGTGTCTGTATGGATGTCTTTTGAGACAGGGTTTCATGTATCCCAGGCTGGCCTCCACCTCTGGAGTACTGAGATGATAGGCGTCATGACACCATGCCGGCTTATTTCTCTACTCTGCCTTTGTGACATGTATATTCCATTGCCTCCTCTTGGTCCCATTTCCCCATGTTTAAACTTAATATGAGGTGGTATGCTCTCAGAAGTAGGTACCCTTGGCTGCAGTTAGTGTCAGTAGTGGCTTAGTGATAGGAAACCTTCAAAGCAGGCTAGTTAAGGCTTTATAAGGTGATTGGAAACACCTTTGTGTGCAGCATCACCCTAAGAGCATGTTTGCCTTTATGATGTCACAAGCCAGAGGCCATCTCAGTGTACTTTGGTTAAAAGAGCCAGGAATGTTAACTGAGTTTTGGTTTGTTTGTTTTTAAAGGGAAGTTGGGGCTGAAGAAATGGCCAGTGGTTTAGAGCATAGTTCTTAGCACCTGCATGGTGACTCAAAACCAGCTGTCCTTAACTCTGCTTCCCGGAGATCTAACACCCTCTTCCTTGGTTTACATGTGGTGTGCACACATCCATGCAAACAAAGCACACATAAAATAAATAAAATCTTAAAAGGTTTAGTTTAGAACATTGAACCGATAAATATACCTGGAGAACTCAGATAAGACAGCTCAGTCTGAGTAACGTAGATTGCAGATATGTAACTGAGAAAATAATTCTTTATTTTCAGAAGAATAAGGTGTTCTTGCCTTTTTTGAGAGCTTTAATTTTGTTTTAAAGCTTGTATTTCTCATTCTCATTGTTTGCATAGGAATTTTTATTGTTGAGTGTTGTCAGTTTGTAGTCACAATTGTTTTATACTTTTTTGCAAACAATTTGTGTTATGCTCACATTGATGGTGGTGACATTGTTTATAATGCCTGTGGTGAGTTTTTAACATGACCATTTTGGTTTTGTGCTCATGGTTTTGTCCAATAGTGAAAAACCTAGCCCCCACCACTCATGGCTTACACTTTCCCTCTGCCTTGGTGTGAGAGGGAATCTATTTGTTTGATTGGTTTGTTGTTGTTGTTCTGAAGAGCTAACACAGGTCAGTCAAAGTTGTAGTTAGATAATCCATTTTTTATAAATGGAAGTGTACTGGGTATGGTGGCACATGTCTTTAATTCCAGCACTCAGGAGGCTCAGGAGGCAAAGGCAGGCAGATCTCTGACAGAATGAGTTCTGGAACAGCCAGAGCTGCACAGAGAAACCCTGTCTCAAAAAAACAGCCAAAATAATAATAATAACAACAACAACAATAATAATGATAGAAAGAAAGAAAGTACTCTAGCCATGGTGCAAAGGTTTGTGGACCATTTTCCCAGGTCTGAGTCTCAAGCTTGACTGTGCTCTTACAGAGAAGCAGATCTTAGTTGCTTACCCGTCTTCCCACTTCTAAAGTGAACTTGGTTGTTCTGTTGAACTTTGCTCTCCTGTAATATCGATCCATTTATTTGTGGTGTGAAATTCAGTTGACATTACTTAACACACTTTGCCATGAGTTTATATCAGAAATAGGTTTTGAAAGAATAAGAAGCAACATGATGCTTATAGTCTTTATCAGTTGGTCTTCAAAGTGACTTGAAAGATTAAAGCAGGATTATTGATCAGACCTTCATGGCAGGAACTTTACAGCTTCCGTGATATGTGCTCTCAGACTCCCAACTTACTGTTCCTTTGTGTTTTTCACTGTATATTATCAGTTTCAGCTGGAAATAGAATTGCATTTTAAAATTTATACTTGGAAATCAACAGCAAGGCATTTAGAATCCATTTAAAATGTTTTTTTCATCTCAAAAATAGAAAAGTATTCCAACTACAAAAGACAACACTCTCTGTCAGTTATCTCAGTTATGATAGACCCCCACTCCCACCCCTTTTTATTGAAATCTTTTATCAGACCTGGAACAATGGCTTAGCAGTTAAGTGCATTTCTTGAGAACATTAATCTTGAGAACTGGAATTTGGATCCCAGCACCCATATTGTGAGGCCCCCAAATGCCTGTTAAGAACCACTGCCCTCTTGTGGCCCTCAGGTAGCCATGTGTGTATGCATGCTCTCTTTCTATCTCTGTTTCAGTTTCCGTTTCTGTCTCTTCTGAATGTTCCTCCTGAACTGTTTGTGGCACTATAATGATCTTTCTAACACTCAGTCTTTAATAATCACTAGATAACCTTGGTCACAAATATCTATGATTCCTCATCTCCTTGGGATAAGTTTCCATATTTTACTTGATCTCTCTCTCATCTTCCTGTTCTTATAGGTTACACCATCTGCTTTCCACCTGGCTTTTCACTTATCTGGCTAGCACTGGTTCATTCTTCAAAGGTAGCTCATATACCATTTTTTTTTAAATGAAGTACACAAATATCTATTTTAAAAAATGAAGTACACAAATATCTATATTCTCCCACTGCTTATTGTGCATACATTAAGTAAAGCACTGATGATTATGATGATAAAATTTTATTTTAAAGGTTTATATCTGTGTTTTGACTGTAGTATTCCTGGCTTGTGTTTGATTGGATAGAGAAATTACTTAGTAGATGACTGGATGGATAAAAAGAAAATCTGAAATTAAAGGTCATGTGGTACTTGAAAGAATATTAAACCAGGTTTTGAGGAGACTACATTTCTATGCAGGGGTCTGTGCTTACTAGCTATGTTAGTGGACAAGTCAATTTACATGTCTTCTTTCCAAAAGGAGTGTCTTGGAATGAGAAGATGACTCAGCCAGTAAAGTGTGTGCCATGTATGGTGGTTTGAGCAAGAAATGTCCTCGTGGTGTCAGGCATTTGAACATTTGCCCTCCCCACCCAATGTGGCACTGTTTGAGGAAGTTTGGAAGGTGTAGCTAGATGAAGTATGTCACTGGGGTGGCTTTAAGTATAAAAAGCCCCGACTACTTCTAATTTGTTCTCTTTGCTTTGTGCTTACGGTAAAATACGTGAGCTTTCAGCATCCTGCCCAGCCATCATTCCCCCTGTTTGCTGTTGTGCCTCCCACAGTAGGCTCTTACCTTTCTGAAACCATAAAGTAGTCTTGCTTATAGTGTTATCAAGAGTGATGCACCAGACAGTCCTCAGGGCCTGAGCTTGGATCCTAGATCCCACATGTCTTAGTTATGGTCACTATTGTTGAGATGAAACACATGACCAAAAGCAACTTGAGAAGAATGGGTTTATTTCACCCACAGTTTGATGTAACAGTTCATCATCAAAAGTAGTGAGGGCAGGAACTCAAGCAGGGCAGAAACTAAGAGGCAGGAGCTGATGCAGAGGCCATGGAGGGAGCTGCTTGCTTAGCTGCCACTTTCTTATAGAACCTAGGTCCACTACCCTGGGGATGGCACCACTCACAAAGGGCTGGGCCCTCCCACATGGTTCGCTAACTAAGACAACGCCCTACAGCAGGATCTTAGGAAGGTATTTTCTCAGTTGGGGTTTCCTTCTTTCAGATGATTTTAGCTTATTTCAAATTGACATAAAATTAGCCAGACCGTCATATTAAGTCAATACAGCCAGCAGAAATAGCAGATCCCTGGAGCTTACTGGCCAGCCAGCATGGCTGAATAGGTTAGCTCCAGGTTCAGTGAGAGACTCTTTGTTTCATAAAGTATAGTGGAGGGTGGACAGTGACTAAGAAAGACACCTGATGTCAACCTCTGGTCTACACAGGAATATGTGCTCACACATCCTAGACAGTTTATAACCCCCCCCCTTGGAGAAAGGGTCTGATGTACCTACCTTATGGCCTATAAGATTTATTAAATGTAAAATAAACATTAAAATACAGACAACCAAAGTCTGTTGTCTGTCCATTAAAAGCAAGTAGTTAAAACATCCAAAGCATTTAACAGCTCTTAGAAATATACTCTAAAATTACTCGTCATTTTTTGTGAAAATTAAGTATAAAAAGACATACTTGTTTTTTTTTTTTTTTTTTCTGGCTAAAGCATAAAAGAACATTTATTGCTTCCTATCACATAATTGAGTTGGAGAATGAGAGTTATATATTGAGTTTATTGAGTTGGTTTACACATTATTGTCTGTGTAGACCAACAGTAGCTGTCTCACACTAGAGAGGCTGAGAGGCTGTACTGCTAGGAGACCTATAGTCCCAGTGTGGCGCTGAAGGCTGGGGAGTCCTGGAGTGTTCTTGGTCTTTAGTCTGTGGTGGTAGCACCAGGAAGCTGATGCCAGGGAGGAATGCCACCACAACAGTGGACAGATGACCACAGCAGGAGTGAAAACAAGCATACTAAAGCCGTTTCCTTCTTGTATTCTGTCTGCTACCAAAATGTGCTGCCGGGTTTAGATAGACTTCCTCTGTTAGATGGTTCATCAGCTAATACCTCACAGGGGTGCCCAGCAGCTTTCCTCTTAGTCATTCCAGGTCTAGTCAAGCTGACAACCAAGATTAGCCATCATGGGAACTACTTTATTAAAATTAGAATTTATATTTGGTTGTCCAGCTATCTGTTGCTATTCCTAACTATAAGAAAGCAGGATTTATCCAGGTTGAGTCTGAGTGTAAGCAACATTTTTAGTTCTCTTATGCGTCCTTTCCCAACATCTCACAGCATTTTATTCTCCTAAGTATTGCTATGTGTTCTGATTAATCTCTGCCTTATCTGCCTGCCAGCGTTTGGAAGGACTGTGACTGAATTTTGAAACAGCTATTAAGAGGCTTTGTTTTTAGGTAAAAGGGATAGAACACAGAGGAAGGCAGGTAGACACTTGCTGGCACAGTTGGTGGTGTTTCTGTGTTCTCATGTTCTCTAGCAGTGTTAGAATTGCTAGGTCATTTGGTAGGGTCCTGTCTATCTGCAGTTTCTTTCTGTCCTTTATATGCAGAAATTGTACATTCTTAAAAGAGTAGAGCAACTATTTGTTAGTTTTATTAAATGGAAAGAATTCTCTGAATCAAAATGCTGAATAAAAACTCTGAAAAAAATCTAAATAATTATTTAGACTTAACTGTATTAGTAGTAACACACATTATACTGAACTATCAGATCAGCAAAATAGTTATGCTCATTTACTGAAAGTAGCCATTCAGATTAGCTGAGTTTTGTCAAGAACTTTCTGTGTGTGCTAAGCTCTGAAGTGAATGTTGAGAATACATGCAAAGAGTGGAGAAATCAGACACAGTCCCTTAGCACCTTTTCATTGCTGGGACTTAGACCTGTCAGGCAGCTTAGAGCAAGGTCGGAGAAGACATTCTGTCCTGTAGGGAAGGCATGGCAGGCAGCAGAAGGGGTTCCCAGCTTGTTTTTTATCTCAGCACATCAGGAAGCAGAGACAGGACAGAGCTGCCTTTCTCCTGTCTCCCTTCTTTTCAGCTTCAGACCCCAGCCAGAAGGGCCAGGTCTTCTCAGTTCATTCTCTGTAGAAACAGATACAAAGCTGTGCTTCCTGATGCCCTAGACATTTTCCTAATTCAATTGGGTTGACATCAGAATTAACCACCATGCTTCTTTATTACAGCCTTGAGCGTAGTGTTATGTCTGAAGTATAATAAACTATATTTGATTTTTAGAAGCTGGAGGCTTTAAAATTATAAGTTAAATATGAAGAAGTATAGCTTTATCAAAAGGATTTCAGTAGTGTCGGGAATTTTTTGTGATGCAATTTATCTATAGTGGTATCCATTGCTAGGAAACCAAATACCTTTTAAGGGATTGTGTGTGTGTGTGTGTGTGTGTGTGTGTGTGTGTGTGATGGAATGTACAGGATTCATATTTATTTTCTTGTTGAGTGTTTAATATTCATAAGCTGATATGTCTCAACTATTGTCTCTTAAGAGTGATGCCATTTTGTTTTTTGTTCTAAACACATAAATGTAAAAGGTGTTTTTGTTTTTTTTAAAGTTAGATTCTCATTTTGTGGCCATCTGCCTGCCTAACTTTCCAGGTGCTGGGGTACAGATTTCAGCAACCACATCTGGATAGGAACTAATCTGTTTCTAGGTTAAAAGTCTATTATGATTGTTGTTAATACAAAAGTCATTTAGAGCTGGATGAATAGTGGGAATGTTTGAAAGGCTTACTGGAGATGGAAGTAGTAGCAGCCCTTTAAAATGAAAACCTTTTAAAGGCCACTTAAAGTGGGCTCTGCCTTTTTGATTTTTGTGGTATGTTTTACATTGGAGTGCTAAAATAATTGACAGTGTTGTTTTCATTTTGTGAAATGAAAATTTCTCATGATATCTGCCACATTTTGAAATGTTCTGGTGAATTACAATAGCAACAGATCATTGGTATTTTAATCTTACACACACAGAAACAGAAACAAGTGTATATTTGCTTTTGATGAATCCAGAATCTAGCACTCAGTCCCAATTGAAATGATGCAAGCCAAATATATATATGTAATTGGTACCATAAAGACAGTAGTTTACAATGTGTGTACAGAGATGCACATAAGTATCTGTAGGGAATAAGAAGCAAGTCCTGTTTGTTTTTCACCACTCTGCACTTTATTTGGGTGAAGTCTACAGCAGATCTGTGGTAAAGGAATTCAAAGCATTCACTAAGGGTCAAAGATCAGAAATGATGCAATATTCCCTCTCATTCACCCAGTGCATAGTAATTATAATCTAGAGAGACAGATCAGGGCTACATAGCAAGGTATCCCTTACAAAACAGAAAACGTATCCACAGAACTGACTCTTTTCTGTCATTTCTTCTCATTACTCCCACAAACAAAGTTAATCATTATAACTTGAGGGACAAAATTAGAACATTTATCTCAGTGCTAGAAGGGACCATGCAGATCTTGGTGTATCAAGTCACTTAGAGGATGATGACTTTTGACTCATTAGCAAAATGAGGAAGAAAATTCTTCTTTCTACTTCCTTGGTGGATTTTGTTTACTGTAGTCAGAAGTTTCTGTGTGGCCGGCCCAGCCATTCTCACAGCCATTTAGTTCCAAATAATCACACAGAGGCTTATTAATTACAAGCTGATTGGTCTATGGCTCAGGCTTGCTACTTGCTAACTCTTATACTTTAAGTTAGCCCATATTTCTATTTATACTTAGCCATGTGGCCTTGGTACTTTTTTGCTCAGTGCATTTCCTCTGCATCTCGCTTCATCTATTCCTCTGCTCTTCTGCTTCCCAGAATTCTCCCCAGAATTCTCCTAGTCTGGTTGTCTCGCCTCTACTTTCTGTCTAGCTACTTGAGCAATCAGCATTTTATTAAACCAGTATTTACAATGACAAATACAGTGCACAAAAGTGTTATATGTCATTTTACTATTCCCTTTTTTTATTTTTTTTTTTAAAGACAAGGTCTCACTCTGGCTCATGCTGGCCTCATATGTACAATAATCGTTCTAACTCAACCTCCCAAGTACTGGAATTACAAGCATACACCATCACACTCAAGTTTGTTTGTTTGAGAGAGGGTCTCACTCTGGAACCCAGGCTGTCCTTCAGTTGCATCAATCCTCCTGCTGTGGTCTCTTGAGTTTTAGAGTATTGAGTAGTGGAGGCTTACATTACCATGCACAAGTGTGTATTCCTTTGTAACATGAGGAAGTGTTTGACTGTAAGTCATCTTAAATATATATGCCTTTCTTCACAAAGTTTCTCTGCCTTAGTCATTATGCTTATTCCATACTCTGTTAAATACTGATTCGGTTAGAAGATCAAAGTTAAGGTGGAACCCCACCCCTTGCTCTCTTCTTCAGAAATTTTCTATCTGTAATTCCACTTGAGTTAATGAAGGGTGGTGGGTTTTAGGAGAAGGAGGAGGAAGAGGCGGCGGTGGCAAAGCAGTTCTTGTCACTTGCCAAGGTGCTATGTTAGCCTATCACTTCAGCACTCCTGGGCACCTGCCTGAGCGTACCTGGTCAGCATGGGTACTGAGTACTTGGAAGTAAGCTGTCCAAAGCTTGTCAACTGCTTCAGATGTGTCTTCTTCAGTTCTTTAAAACTGCCCCTTTGTTCCCATGTATTAAATAAACATAGTAGTTATCACAAATACCAGTTGGGAGATAGTGTACATTTGTAGATTTGAAATTAAGCATTTTGAAAGATAACTTGGAACAGTAATAGCATGTTGAAAACAACACTTGATCTAGATTCTGATTTTTAATAATTGCAGAAATAAAACTGCAAATTAGTGAACCCTTAGAGGATAGTTGAAAAAGTCAGCTGTAAAATATGACAGATCACATTATGACTCCTTGTCTATGCACAAGGCTTTTCTCCCATCTGTCCTGCCTTGCCTCTTCTTTCTCCTACTCTTCCTCTGTAAGAGTTGGTCCACAGACGGCTTGCATTGTTAGTTTGTTCCTGCACTTACTCTTTTTCACAAACTAGACTAAACACATGTGGCGTTTATCCTTCCTATCGGTGCTGTGAGTTTTCACTCACCCTGAATTGGGAGTGCTTTGAGTACTGGCTTGGTCTTCTATATTTTTCATAAAGTCTAAGGTAGCATTTTACACAAAGTTAAATGAAAGAATCTGCTCTGAAAAGTACTTATTGCCATCATCATTTTGAAACACTTGTTCCATTTATTTATATTAACATAACCCCCTAACGTTACTTTGCTTAAAACTTTATTGTTATTTTTTGAGACAGGGTCCAGCTATGTAGCTCTAGCTGTCCTGGAACTCACTTTGTAGTCTAGGCTGGTTGCCTAAGACAGTAGCTGGAGGCCATTTAAATTTTAGAGTCTTTGAACAGAGTCCTGTCAGGGTGTTTACTTTCTATTACAGTTTGTGGGAATGAATTTTTTGAATTCCTGCCAGTGTTTTTATAATGAACCAGTTGTGAAATTAACACATTAAGTTTGATCTTGGGTATTTTGTACCACTTCCTTTGCTTTCTTTGTATTATTTTTTTTAGCTCATAGAGCATTGTACATAGGAAAGAACATAATAAATGCTTTCAAAAACTATCTTAATTTTTAGAAGGAGTGTTCACCAATTTGTTTCTTACAGCTTTATTTCATGGTTTAGTTGAGACCTCAGTAAGGAGATTATTTGCAGAGATTATCATTTCTAGTGGATAAAGAGAAAATATTCTCCCATACAATTAAACTAGGAGGGCTGAGGATATAATTCAGTTGGTACAGTGCTTGCCTAGTATATGAATTAGCTCTGGGTTTGTCCCCAGTACCACAGAAATTTGACATAGGTGCATGCCAGTAGACATTGCTCTTGGCAATGTCTCGAGTCTACCACAGTGTTAATCATCCTTCAGTGTACAGAACAGTTTTTCCAACAAATAAATATCCAGCCTAAAATATTACTTGAGCCAGGGCCAGGGTTAAGAAATCTTTGTCTAAAATCATACAGCTAATTGTGAGACTTGACCCGTTTGTTTGTTTTTTAATTCTTTATTTGATAACTTCATACATGTCTATAATATATTAGGGTCTTTTTCCCACAAACACACCCATCACCCTTTTTTAACTTGGTCTATTCCTGAATCCCTCCTTCCCAGCGAGTCCTTTTCTTTTGCTCATGTCTTTGTTTGTGTGGCTTGTTTTTGTTGTTGCTTGTTTTTTGTGACCCATTGTTAAGTTAGGGCTACAGCAGAGGTGCACATTTATTGGAGCAAGGTCATATTAACAGTGGCTGTACTATTGGTGAAAAAACCAACTCCCCTCCCCATACACACACAACTACCAAGTGCCAGCAGCTCTTGAGAGAGAGCCAATCCTCATGAGCCCCTCTCCCTGTCTGTGCAGGAATGTTGATGGACCCCATCTTGTGTGGATTGTAGTAACACAGCAACCATGCTACGTCCAGAAGACAGCCTTTTACAGCTGTCATCCCCATCCTCGGGTCCTGCATTCGTTCTGTCCTCTCTTGCGCAGTGTACCTTGAGCCTTGTAGGGGTTGAAATAGATATTTACAGCTCAGCATCCTCACCACTCACTTTTTCTTAGTACCCTGTAGACTATATATTCTATAATAATTCTACTATATGTACAATTGTATAGTGTACAATTGTAAGTGACTGGCTTATTTCATTTAGCTTAAAGGTAGGTCTGTTCATGTTGTGGTATGCTTTCTTTTTTAAATGTTTCCTTCTTTTAAAAAGCTGAATGGAGCTAGGCAGTGGTGGCTCATGCCTTTAATCCCAGCATTTGGAAGGCAAAGGTAGGAGGATCTCTATAATTTGAGGCCAACTTGGTCTACAGAGTGAGTTCCAGCACAGCCAGGGCTACACAGAGAAAGCCTGTCTTGAAAAAAAAACTAAACAACAATGAAAAGCTGAGGTTCTCTCATGTTCTTCCATAGCACTCTAGAGCACGTGTTTCTTACAAGAAATTAGAACTTCTTATCAAATTGTGTTCTTTAGGCTCCAAAGTCAGAGCCTGTCTTGTGCTATTCACAGCTTCCAGAAAACACAGAATGCCAATTCTGTGTAAAAATAGAAGACGGAGGACATTTCCTTGCTTGGAAGAATATTGAAAATTTGGAAGAGGGGATAGCTGAAGTGGATTTATGAGAGTAGAAATTTTTTTAGGCTGAGAAAGGGTATTCTTATTGAGTGTGGCCTTCTGGATAGAGGCAAGATCTTCCCTCACAGTACATGGTTTCATGACAGGACTTTGTGCTACAGGGGCTAGAGCAGAAGGATTTGGAGAGAAGGGGGGTGAGGGAGGGAGAGGTAGAGAATGAGAATGCACCCAGGGCAACAAAGAAGCTCTGTCTTTTCTTAGGCACCTGTCGGCAATAGAGGGAGAAAATGGAGAAAGAATGGTAGACTCAGTTTTTTGTGTGTATTTTGTTTGCTTGTCACAAACCTAAACATATCTGGGAAGAGAGAAGCTCAAATTGAGGTTTGATCAGTAGGCGAGTCTGTGGAGCATTTTCTTGATTGATACAGGGCAGCTCTCCTGATGTGGGAGGTACCGCCTCTGGGTCCTGGGTTGTAAGCAGTGTTCCTCCATGGCCTCTGTTTCAGCTCCTGCTTCCAGGTTCCTGCGTTGACTTCCCACAAGGGACTATGAACCTGGATGTATTTGCCAAATAAATAAACACTTTCCTCCTTAAGTTGCTTTTGGTCATGGTTTTTTTTATCACAGCTCTAGAAACTCTAATTAAGACAGGTAACATTTTTATATAGGGAGAAGGGCACAGGTCCAAAGGATAGCAGTTACGTGAGTGTTTATCAGTCTAAGCAGCATGTGAAAGTCTTCAGCTAAAGCAGTGTTAAAGAACTGTTGAGATTTCTGAAAACGTTGGGAAAAATTTCACAAAACTCATAGAAGCTAGGTTGAGTATCTGTCCTGCTGTGAGGAGACACCATGGTCAAGGCATCATATAAAAGGAAATATCTAATAAGGGGGCTTGATTACTTTAGAGGGTGAGAGTATGATCATCATGGTGGGAGCGTGGTGGCAGGCAGAGAAGCATGGCAATGGAGCTGTAGCTGAGACCTTATATCTGATCTGCAAGGTAGAGGCAAACAGAGCAATACTGGACCTGGCATAGCCTCAAAGTCCGTCCCCCAGTGGCACACCTCCATCAAGGCTGCACCTCCTAATCCTTTCTAAATAGTCTGCTCACTGGGAATCAAACATTCAATTATATGAACCTATGAGGTCATTCTCATTCAATTTACCATAGATGGAAAGGAGAAAGGTAACAGATTCTAGGCAGAACTATTAGTTCTTATAGGATATGGAACACTTGAAGTGACTTGAAGACACCTGGGCTAATCAGTCCATCTGAGAGAGAAGCCCCAACAGCCTGAAGAAAGGCTGGGCTGCTATATGATGTGCTCCTGTTGGCTCCTCAGCTTGCTACATGGAGTCTTGACTGTGTATTAATGCCACTCCTTGTTCTTTAGAGGAACACTAAGGCACACAAGAGAGGTTCGAGACCTTATTTAAGGTCACAAAGTTAGCAAGTGTTGGTGACAGAATTCACATTTAGGAATACCTAGAAAATAAAATTACACCAAAATTAAATACCAGCTGCCTATGCTAGATAACCTCTTATCTAGAATGTTACATTGTTTTGGGTTTTACTGTTGTTTTTTTGTTTTTTTAAATAGTAGGGCTTTGGAAGAAAAGAGATTTTAATTGATAATCCTCTCATGCCCAGATCTTGGTTGTGGGGACATTTTATGAATTCCAGTTTGTTTGTGGTGTTTTGTTTGGTTAGGTTTTTGAGAAGGTCTCACTTTGTACAGCAGGCTAGCCTGAAACTCACTTGTAGTTGCAACTGCAGGGATGAGCCCCCATGTCCTTCTTGCACTTTAAATAAGTTTTTAAAGTATTTTATTTGATATGTATAAGTTTTAACTACATTTCATGTCTGGGCTCTACATGTGTACTTGGTGCCTGTGGAGGCTAAGAGAGAGAGAGAGAGCATCAGATCCTCTAGAACTGGAGTTACGGAAGGTTGTGAGCTGCCATGCGGGTGCTAGGAATCAAATCCCAGTCCTCTTGAAGGACCAGTGTTCTTAAGCACTGAGCCATCTCTTCAGCACCTTGTTTGTTACTTGGGTTCTGGAGTGGGCCTTTGGAAACCTTGCCTTTCTATCTGATCAGGGAGGAACTGGAAATTTTGTTATGCATGCCTTACGTCTGAGGGGACTGAAACTTAAGCTTTTTTTTTTTTTTTTTTTTTATTTTATTTATTTATTTTTTTTTTATTTTTTTTTTAAAAACTTTATTTATTTATTTGCCTTGGTGTTTGCCTAGAACTGGAACTACAGACAGTTGTTAGCTGCCATGTGGGTGCTGGGAATCGAACCCGGGTCCTCCGGAAGAGCAGACGGTGCTCTTAACCACTGAGCCATCTCTCCAGCCCCCTTAAGCTTTTTTTTTAATTACAATATTCTTTATTATATCTATTCTCTCTCTCTCTCTCTCTCTCTCTCTCTCTCTCTCTCTCTCTCTCTCTCTCTCTCTCTCTCTGTGTACCTACACACATGTTACAACATGCGTGGAGGACGGAGGACAGCGTGGGATAGTGAGTTCTCCTTCCACTATGTGGGACCAGGGACTCAAACTCAGGTTGTCAGGCTTGACAGCACCATTACCCATTGAGCCATCTCACTTTCACTGGCCATAACTTTCAGACAGGGTCTCTCTGTGTAGCCCTGGCTGTCCTGGAACTTGATCTGTAGACCAGACTGGCCTCAAACTCAGAGATGCATCTGCCTCTGCCTTCTGAGTACTGGGATTAAAGGCATGCACCACCACTGCCAGCCTTAACAAAGTTTTGTCTACTCTAAACACATGAGTGACTGTTATTATTAGGCAAGGAGCTGTAGGAAGTGAGATTGGGTGAGTGACATGTCTTATTTGAGCCCAGTTTGTTTTCTTTGAATTGATGTGTCGGTAGCTCAGCACTCCCTGGACACGATACTTTTCCTTTGCTCTCTTCTCAGTTGGCCTCAGTCTCCTTGTCAGATCCTTCTTCCTCTCGTCCATCAGTTCCAGCCTTTAACTGTAACTACTGTAGCTGCTTTATCCCTGAGCCTTAAGTGAAATGTTAATTATGTATGTGCCTTTGAGTTAGATAACTTCTGAGGATATCAGGGGCTAGTGCAGAGGCCAGAAAAATTGTCATTGTTTGTAAGAAACTTACTGAATATAACGCCAGGTGAAAGGCATTCTGGGAAAACAATTTGCACGTCAGCCTGAGACAGTGTACTAGCGTTGGACTGCTCACCCTGACTTGTCCACCAATTCTTCATTTTTCCAGGAAGCAGTATTTCAGGAATTATTTCTGTAGCTGGAAATAACAAATATCAGATCTGTAAGCAATTGAATTGCTTTGGAAAATATTTTGTAAATAAAATGGACAATCAAGATTTTATGGAAGTTTTGTAATCAGTGACTTGGAATCAAAGGTTAATGGTTTTCACATTTTAATCCATTGGCATATAGTAGTTTTCTTTAAGTTACTGACAAATTATTTAAAGTTATGGAGAAATATTGCCATCTTCATTTTTCTATACATGGTCAAAAATCAGGAAGTTTTTTGACTACATTGTTTAGTAATAGGGTAGTTTAGTAAATGAATTTAATATTAAAATAAACTTTGAGCAACATTGGTCATCTTTCCTCCATTAATTCAGTTAGTCTTTATGTGTGTTTGTTCAGTAGATGGCAGAGGGAAGCTTATCTCTTTACTAGCAGGCAGGCACCAGGACCTCCTCCAGTAGACTTCTCTTGCTTCTTCAGCCAAGGGTGTTAACTTCTAATAACGCACCCTTGGCAGGTTCTGGAGCCATCTGTTGTTTCATTTTTAACTCCACAAAAATGGCTTCCTAAGTAAATACTAAAGGTATGATATTAATTTAAAAGCTTTGTGTATGTCAAGTACATGTTTTTAACTCGGCCCCCAGTTAAGATGTTGCCTCAATTTTAGTTGGTTCATTTGGCTTTTTCAAACAGGCAAATATGTAGATAATGAGTTGCAACTCATAAGGCCATTACTAGTTACAATATATAATACAGAAGTTAGCAGACACAGATTTCTTTCAGAGTCTGTATGCTAATTATAAATGTCTTTGGTGACCCCAGGGGCAGCATAGTGACACAGTGACAACATAAGAAAATAATGTACTTTGTCTGGACAGTTTGCAAACAGATAAAGTTATAGTCATAACTTTTTAAATTGTCTTAGTGTTCAGATTCTAGAATTATGGGAACTAGACCTTGTTTATATTTTCATATCTATAGTAATGAATTAATTGCATGTTTAGGAAACAGTTTAAGATGTATGCATATACAACAATGTTAATCGCTTTGATTTTTAATTCCAATTTAGGAACACATTTATAATGTATACGTGAGTTCATCTGTATTTTGTTCTATAACTGAATACAGATTTAATATCATTAGCGATTTTTGTCAGTTACAGAATAATTTAGTTGTTGGGAGGCTCATTTCCCTCTGCCTTAGTATCAGAACTGTGCATTTTTAACAAGTGCTGGGTTTATTAAGCATTGGAAATATATATATTTAAAAAATAAGTGGTTTTTAGTTTTAAGTGAAATTAAGGAAATATATTTAAAAATGAGATATCCTTTTATGTTTTATATATATGTGTGTGTGTATATATATATAT
The DNA here is from genome assembly GCA_004025045.1 of Sigmodon hispidus. Lineage (NCBI taxonomy): Eukaryota > Metazoa > Chordata > Mammalia > Rodentia > Cricetidae > Sigmodon > Sigmodon hispidus. The sequence goes on from PVIH01003407.1 coordinate 18,537, forward strand.
ATATATATATAAAGCTAAAAATAATAAGGTATTGCTACTTCTGAAAAATAAAGTATTCCTGGTTTGAAATGTGCTCTGTGCCTTCTGCCTGGGGAATGTTGAGTACTTAGGCTTGCTCACCTCCACCACATGTCCATTTCCTCAGCTCATATATACCCTACTCTGTAAAGCCAGGAATTGCCTTTATGTCTGTTTCCTAGTACTAAGCACCTTGTCTGAAACACAACAAGCTTTCAGTAAACCATTTCTAATCGCTTGGAACAAGTGGTCATTGTTACTTTTATCATTTAGATTTGATGTCTAATAAGAAAGTAATATATTACATTCCTGAGGTTTTTTTAATGCCTCCCATATGCTATGTCTTTTGGGAACTATGTTATAATAGAACAGTCCAAAGTTTCTTTATGTGTTTTCTTTTGCTCAATATATAAGATTTTTTCGTGTTTTTTTTTTTTTTTTTTTTTTGCCAAGAACAGGCTCAACTCAAAATGATGACTCAGAATATTAAACCAACTTAGATACAGGTTCATGCCACTGTTTCCTCCCCTCGGAAGTTCCTGTCTCTATGTTGGCAGCAGCCTCCTCAAAGCACAGTGCTACACTCACGTGTTACATAGCTTTCCCTCTTTGTTTTTTTTAAAGAGTATCTTTTATTCCTTAACAATTTCATACATACATACATACATACATACAGACAATGTATCTTGATCATATGCATGCACCCCAACTCTCCTTATTTCCTCCATTTTAAGACTAAAAATGTTAACTATTTAGCAGGCTGCATGCTCTATTCGCCTGTCATACCCTAATTACTGTTTTTAAAATTATCTTACTGGTCATAGGTATAATATTTTATTACAGGTCATAAAGTTCAACTCTGTTTTGTTTTGAAATTCTTGGTTAAGAGACTATAATCACTATCCTTAATTTGTTAGTTCTCCTAATGATTTTATTGAGCTATAATTCACATGCCATAAAGTTTTCCCTTTATAGTATCTGTGCACAGAGTTGTGTGTACCATCACAACCATTTTAAAATATGTTCATCTCCCAAAAGAGAAACATCACATCTATAATACCCATTATCAGTTACTCAACTCTCTTTCCTCTCCAAACACTACCAACTATTTACCTGTCCTGTATGGCTTGGCCTTGCCTCCTGTGGGCCTTTCACAGAAGCAGAGTGAGTGGTACAGTGTGTGGACTTAATGTCAGACTTTGAGTTAGCATAATGTTTTGAAGTTCATTCAGATTGTAACATATCCATGTTTTTCTTTTTAGGGGAAAATATACCTCTGATGGATGTAACTTTGTAATGTTATATTAAGCTATGACTTTTGATGCATATTTGGAAAGTTCCCACCTTTAATAATGCTCCTGTGAACATTTATTTTGTTTTTGTATGAATATGTTTCCATTTCTCATAGATATATAACATGGGGAGGAGTTGTGTCTTTTGGTAGTAACAATTGATCTTTGAGAAATTTCCAGATTATCATGCAAAAGTGATTCTGCCATTTTTTGATATCACCAGCAATATATAATGGTTCTAGTTTTCTCCATCCTTGGCGCTACTGATTATTACCTATGTTTTGGCTGCCCTAAGACATGTAGTACAATACTATCTTGTGGTTTTGATTTACAATTTTCTAATAACTAATAATGGTGAATATCTTTTTATGTACCATTTATTGATATTCTTTGGAGAAATGTCCACATGAATCTATTGCCTTTTTTTAATTGAGTAATGGGTTGTAAGTTCTTTTGTATTCTAGAATTAAGTACCTTTTCATATATCCAAATACTTCTCCCATTCTGTAGATTTTCTTTTTACTACCCCTGTTGGAACAAAGGTTTCTCTGTGTAGCCTGGGAAGTCCTGGAACTCTCTTCTGTAGACGAGGCTAGCCTTCAGCTCAGAAATCTGCCTGTCTCTGCCTCCCAAGTGCTGGCATTAAAGGCACGAGGCACCATGCAGTGCTTTATTTTCACTTTCTTTTTTGTTTTGTTTTGTTTTTTGTTTTTTACTATGAATGACACTTTATTCAGTCATTTTCTTTACAACTGAAACTCTGGGAATTCAAAATTAACATCCTTGCCCATGAGCTTCTTATACACACCAGAAAAAGTTTCAACCCTGTGTTCCACATTCTTCTGCTGTGCTGTGCTTTGTCTAAATGAACCTTTATGAGCCGGATGCCATCCAGTTTCACACGGATCCTCTTATACTTGCAAACAACTATTAACCAAAGGGTAAATAAAAAATAAACTGACATAGTACAAATGTTTATATATTGATATAAATAAAAAATCAATCTATATGTTTGATTTAGATAATATATATTAATACAAAGTTAAACATGGTACAAATGTTTATATATTGGCACAAATGAAAAATTAATCTATATGTCTAATTAAAATAATATATTGATACAAAGTTAAATATGTAATTGCCCTATTTTGCACATGTCTACCTCTGTCTAAAATATTTTACACATTAATGTATATTAAGTGCCTTGTCATTTCCATAATGCAATTTCTACCTCTAATTATTTATAATAGTCATAACATTTGTTATACTATACAAACAAGTTGTTTTATATAAATCTGTTTAGGTATATTTTTATATATAATGATATATAGTTAAGATATTGTTGTCATTTAATACAAAATGTGTATTTTAGTCAATTTTCCTAAGATTGTTATACTTAAAATTATTTTAAAAAGCTATACACTCATTTTAAAATGCCTATTTTTACAATGTTAACCTCATTTTCTTAATTAAGATTACAAATTATAGTTACTCAAATTTATCACCTAACAGTCAAGATACTCAAGCTTTTCAAAAACATGTCAAAATATACCAAATAAATAGGCGTCTTCAACCACTTCATAGACCAAAAAAATATGACATTCAAGATTTTATTATCTCAAATTTGGCCTTGAGAGACATGACAACTCCTGACATCACCGTTCCTTTCTCAAAATAGTGTTAAACATCACAGACATCTTACAAAGAAATTATCTAGTTTAACAAATAATAACCTAAAAGACAAAAAAACTACACTTGGCCTGACTGCTGTCAGCATACACACTGTCCAAAATAGACCTACAAAATAAAAAATAAAAACTGCCAAAGCCTGCATAAACAAAATAAAACAGTCCTACCAAAAAATACCCTGCTTCTATAGAGACTTGTCAAATATCATAGGCCAATAGCCACAAAAATAGATGCTCCCGTTATACCAAAAAATAATAGATGACTGCCCAAATAGTTAACTGTCGTGTCCTCTCCTAAATTCTAAAAGTTACTTCATGCTTCCAACTTTAAATATTTATTTTCCTTCTCAAGTCTTAAAGGTGTTAAAGATTAAATAGTTAAAGTTGTTATTACTTCACATTTCAACAAAGACACTCAAGTGTTAAAACTTTATTGTTTAAGATAAACAACCTTAAAACAATCCCTATACATTTTCTCATATCAACACTTTAGATATTAAATTACACTTTATAGTTGTTGTTTGTTAGCGATAATTTGACCTCACATGTTAGTACCTTCCTCTTTCCCAGACACTGTCTTATGATGATCCCTATAATATATAATTTTATACCTAGTTTAAAACCTTCCTATTTAAACAAAACAAAAAGATGTAATGGGAAATCAAGAACTGTACATGTGTGCGGGTTGCAGCAGAGCACAGAAGCTGACAGGGGTGTGGCCACTGAGAACGAGATTTGGACAACACCTAAAGAGAGACAAGACACAAGCCTTCTCTCGCGCAGAGCTCTCGCGAAGGGTTGGGGCTTCTGGTTCGCGGCGGCGGCGGAGCTCTGGGCTGGCAGCGGGAGAGTGCAGGGGCGTGGCATGTTACTTTATCCCTTAACTTTCTCTTAAAACCTTCTCTGTTTTATAAGTGATTCTCACAAAATAAACCTCACTTAAAACATATCTCACGGTGGGTTTTTACCACAATACCTGTTACCCAGGATTTCACCTGGGAAGACCAAATCCTCCAGGATGGCGTCAGGCACTGCAGTGAGAGTGCGGCTTCTGGGGTGCTTTTGCTTATTTTCTCATGTGGCTTTTCCAAGTTGGCTTGGGCAGAATCTTCCTTTGAGCAATAAAGATTATGTGCTTCCTGGTAAAATTTTTCTCCAATTCACGAATCAGCCGGACTTGGATTTTCTGAAAAGACTTCAGTTGAGGAACTGGTACAAAAATTATCATGGCTTTCTGGCCACCACCAACTTCCAATTCCTTGGGGACGGTGATGTTGAGTTCCTGCAGCTGCGCCTTGAGATCGAGTTCATCTCCTGCTCAAGCAGCGCGTGAGAGATGCCAGACTCGAACTCCTCCTGTTTCTCGCCATTGGGCTTCATAATCTTGGCGCTTGAGCTGAATGTGGCTCATCTTTCCGGAGTGCTGGCATAGAAAGAGCTATTTTCACTTTCATAACGGGAACCTTATCCATGGAATCAACCATCCACAGACCAAAAATATTTGAAAAAGAATTGTCTGTACTGAACATGTACAGGCTTGTTTTCTTGTCATTAGTCTCTAAACAATACAAAATAACAAGTGTCCCTATAGCATGAGCATTGTATCAGGTATTGTAAATAACCCAGAAATGGCTTCAGGCTATGGTAAGATGTGTGGATTATATATAAACACCACTTTCTATGGGGTGGGGCTTCTTGGTGTTAATTCCTGGAGATACCGAGGGATAGCTGTGTATTCCCAGTAGAGAGAGGACTTGAACATGTGTTTGTGGGGGAAGTACCATTAATTCTGAAATCTATCCCCAGTGCAGTTCCAGGTACATTGTGTGATTTCATTTATGATTTGACATATCACCTCAGGTTCCTTTAAGAAAAAAAATTTCTTTACAGTACTTATGACTTGAGTATACAGCATGAATAGTATTTTTCCTATATCCCCCTCGCTCTGGCTCTTATTCAAAGTCAGACTTCTCCCCGCCTACCCCAGCTCACTATGTAGAACAAGATGACTGAACTCACAGGGATCCACCACCCTCTCCATAATGCTGGGATTATAAGTGTATACCATCATCCCAGCATATTTATTATGATTCCCATCTGTTTAACTCACCACCCTTATCTTTCACTGCCCAATTTACATTTTCTTTTACACCTAATTGCCTTCCTGCTTTCCCACTTACTGACCAGTTCAGCCCTAAACCTGGAAAATACTGTTAGGTTCCTTTAGATATCATTAATACAGGATTGAAGATAATTTTCTTGTGCTTTGTCATTTCTGTCTTATGATAATGGATTTCTCCTTTATTGAAGTTATAGTGGTTTTTTTTATGAAATGGCTTCATTATTTTGCCATGCGTGAATTATGGAATAATTGAAACTAAATTTAAAAAAAGGTTATTAGGTTTCAATTGCTTTCTTACAAGTTAGCATGGTGAAAACTAAAGGCATGTCTTCCCTCAGCCTATTTAAGAGTTACATTTTTGTTTGCCTGTTAATTCCCATTTAACACTATTTATTGTGGACTATCTTTGACTTAGACATTAGTCTCTGGAGATAAAGGTGATCAAAAGTAAGTAAGGTCTGCATCATTATGGAGTTTGGAATTGGGGGTGAGGGCAAGCATAAATACTAAATCAGCCTGGCAGAGTGGCATACACTTTTAGTCGCAGCACTTTAGAGGCAGAGGCAAGTGATGGATGTCTGTGAGTTCAAAGACAGCCAGAGCTGCCTACTGTGACCCTGGCTCAAAAAATCAAATAAACAAAAACTATAAATGTCAAATTACATTTGTGAGTAGTGCTATGAGGGAGGACTTCAGAATGGCAAGAGTAAATTTTTGGGTGAAATTTAGCCTCATCTAGAACTTTTAGAGAGCCTTCTCTAAAAGAACTCCATATATATAGGAGTCAAGTAGGTGCCACAGCACAGGTGAATTAGGAGGAGTAGCATAAAGCAGCATTGTGCACCTTGGTTCTGCAGAGAACTTCTCCTCAGGGGACAGTTTATCTCGCTCTGTAACTTCTAGGACTTCAGCTGGAAGACTTAAGGCTGAAGACAATATGTCCTTCAGGGCTTGGCTCTCTGGTAGGGTCCAGATGCAGCTATTGGACAGGGTACACATAGGTGACCGCTCCATTTATCCTGGATTTCTTCAGGACATAGTATGTTGGTAACAAACGAGTTCAGGGCACTGTTCTAGAGAGAGCAGAGAGATGGTTCCCGTTTCATGACTTAGGCTTGGACATCAAGCTAGAGACACAAAGCTTCACCTTACTTCAGGGCCAAGGGAAATAACTGTCATCTTTTGATCAAGAGAGTAGCATATTGGTAATACCAGAATTATTTCTGTGTTGTGCCTTTCAAGAACCTAGTAGATCCTAGAGAAACTAACTAGAGTACAGAAAACTGGAGAGGGAGGTAGGAGATAAGTCATTCACAAGACCTTGTAGGGCATTTCAAAACTGATTAAGGACATTAAGCATTTAGGGGTTTACATTAGATTTGTGCTTTTTAAAATCAGTGTGGTGAGCTATATGGGGTGGTCTCTTTTTCACCCGTCATTCCGTCAGTTAGGAAGCATGTAAAATATAAAATAATCCAGGAATAAAGTGGGCCAGGAGGTGGCTGTGAAGACACAAGTGTATGGACCTGAGAGGAATGGAGGAATTTGGGCATAATCACTAGCTCTTGAGGATGGGGATTGGAAAACAAAGTGTTAAGTATGGTCGCCTGGATTGTAATTTGCTGCCAGACAAATGTGCCATTTGACTAGATGGCAAACAGGATAAGTGAACTGGAATTAGGGAGAAGGACATGAACTTGGAACACATTGAATTGGAAAAGATATTAAGTAGGCTTCTGCCTTTGTGAGCCTGCAGGTCAGAAGAGTGATCTATGATGGGGATAGAAATTTATGAATCATCTGAGAATGGTAAGAAAGCTCAGCTGTTAAAGAGTGCTGCTCCCTCTGCAAAAGCCAGAGTTCAGTTCCTACCACCCTCATTGGGAGTACCATGACAACCTGTAACTTCAGGGGAATCCAGTGTCCTTCTCTGTCCTCCTCAGGCATCCATATGGACATGCACATCATCAACATACACATACACACACACACACACACACACACACACACACACACACACACACACACACACACACACACCCCTAAAACTTTATAAACCAAAAGAAGTTTATGAATTGTCTTGGGGTCATAATTGAGATTTGGAGAGCAGCTAAATCACCAAGATTGCCTGGGACAGAAAGGAGGGCCCAGCATTGAGGCTTGAGGGACTCATTTGGCCAAGAAGATGGCTGAGAAGGGGAGGATGGACAGAAGGAGGGACCCAGTAGGTGGAACCAGACCCACAGGTAGGCATGGGTAAGGGGATAACATCTAGTTTTTAAGAGGAGGGTTAGGCCGAAGACTATTCCTGAGAAGTACTGGGAAAAGATTGGTCATTGGCTTAAAGGTGTGCAAATGTAAAGTTCAGTGATGATCATAATAGCAGCCATTTGGGGGAGCAAGGACTCTAGGCTACCGTTGTGGTATTATTAGTAATTTTTGTCAGGTAAGAAGATGAAAATAGATTAGATGCCTCCTTCAAGCATATTCTCGAAGTTAGAAAAGTTAATCACAGTGTGGCTTATATTTTATAATGAGAAAATGAGAATTCACTTTTGAAGAGAATGATAACCTTTGAGAGTGTGTGGGGACATCAGAATGATAAGTTGAGGTTTCTGCCATTTAGTGAAGCTGCAGTTTTGAGAAAGATGAATTCACACTATTGATATGCATAATTACCATTGATTAAGTATCTGTTCTGTGTTAAATTCTGAATATTTGGAGGGGTCACTAATTGGAATGTTTTTATACTTTTTTTTTTCCTCAGAAGAATGATGAAAATGGAAATTGCTCAGGGGAAGGAATTGAATTCCCTACAACAAATCTGTATGAACTGGAAAGCCGTGTTTTGACTGATCATTGGTCTATCCCATACAAGCGAGAAGAATCACTAGGCAAATGTCTGTTGGCCTCTACCTACTTAGCAAGACTTGGTAAGTGTTCACTTTCATACCTCAGATGTATGTTACAGGACACAGTTTCATCTTTGTGTTTGTCATTGTCTGGGTGATTTTGGTCAGACTATTTATTTTCTCAGTCTGTCATCCCCTGTGGGATAAAAGCTTTAACTAAATCAGCTGTTTGTTTTCAGTTCTAGTAGAGTATAAGATTATCTGTAATATTGAAAAGCTTTGTAGAGACTAAAATTAACTTTTCCTAAGTAGCTTGGAGCTCTTTCAATTTGGACTCAATTCAGGACTTTTTCTTTTTCTTCTTTTTTTTAATAGACTAGGAAGAATTCTGGCAGTGTATTTCCCTAGCATATGTGGGGCCAGGTCCCTGAGAATGGGAAGGGGATGAGAAGAATGCATAGTTTACTAATCATGATTAAATGTAAGATACATAAAGGGAAATATTTTGGCTAGTCCTAGATTTAATCCCAACAGACATCTTTGGTCCATTTAGTATTGATTTCCCTATGCTTGGTATTTATTAAGAATCAGCAGGAGTTCTGAATAATAGAATTGTTTATCAGTATTCCCAATGATAAAATATTACTCAATTTAAGAGAGGAAAGCATTTTGAACCCAGGGAGTTAGTTGTCTCTGTGGATAAATGCACTTGTCTCTAAGTCTAACAACCTGAGTTCAGATCTGAAGACCCAGATGATGGAAGGAGAGAACCAACCCCCACAGACATGCATCACCCCACTCCCACAGTAAATAAGTGTAACAGAAATTTACAAAGCTGTGCATTGTTCTTATGCATAACCTTTACAGTAGTTCCTCCATCACTTAGTAGTCATCACTTCCTGTATGTGTTGTGCCAGACACAGTTCTTTATTTATGTACATAGAGTCACATGCAGATAACATAGTTTAGAAAAGAAGAGTAATTTGAACATTTGTTTCAGGTATTTGTGCTTTTATAAATGGCTGTTTAGGCAATTAATGGCTAGTAAGTAGCTGCTGTTGCTTTATCTCATCAGGTCACATAAATTGTTATGGCACAGAGATATAAGACTATTTATTTCAGTTTTCATTAGTGTTAGTTGAATGCTATGATTATTTCTCAGCCTGCTACTTTAGGAGAATGTCTGCTTCTGCTTTTAATAATTACTTAAATAAGGTTTTGTGATAAAGATATGTTTGTAAGAGTTTGGAACAAATATACAATGCCTACAGAAAGCATTGAAGTCTAAAGTTATATCTTCTTATTTATCTAACCAAGGTCTTTCAGAGTCTGATGAGAACTGCAAAAGGTTTATGGAGCGGTGTATGCCTGAGGCATTTAAAAAGGTACGGAAATGTGCGGAGGGATTGCTGGTGGGGCGGCAATGGTTTCAGTTTGAGATATTTATGCATAACATCAGTTCATGAATTTTGTTCAATTTAAGAATTCTCTAATATGAAATAAGCTTTGAAATTGAAATTTACCAATAATTTATTTTATTATATTTATGTGTTTGCATTTACCTTTGGTTAATATTTAATTGCTCAAGAATAGATTAATTTAATTAGAATAGGAGATTGTGTAGCTTAGTAAAATACAGCTTGTGGCACTTAGAAAATTTAGTATTTATTACCCAAATGGGAGCCACTTTATGTTTTTTTTTTAATTCTTAATTTTTTGACATTATAATGTATCATTTCCTTTTTTCTTTCCTCCCTTCAAATCTCCCTTATACTTCTTCCAAACCCTTTCATGTACTTTCCCCTTGATTTCTTTCAGATTCATGGCTTCTTCTTTAATTGTTGTTATGTACATATATGTGTGTGTATCTAGATAGATAGATGGATGTGACTAGGTAGGTAGGTAGGTAGATATTTCTAAATACACAACTACAACTTGCTTTTTAGTCTATATGTTTTCAGAGCTGACTATTTGGTATTGGGTAACCAGTCAATGTACTGTTCCCTGGAGAAGACTATTTCTCCTGCTCTTCGCATTTCTTAGTTATCTGTGTAGGATTGAAGCCTCATGGGTTTCCACTTTCTTCATGTTTGCATGTTTATTGGTATCAGCCGTGTTCAGCTGATATTGAGGCAGTCATGTGGTGAGAGTTTATAGGTGTAATTTCTGACATTTTTAAGAGACACAGTCTCAAAACAAACTCCTTGTTCTGCTGGCTCTGAGAACTTTTTTGACTCTCTAGTTAGGGAGGTGGAGGAGAGAGATACAGAAGAAAGAGGCAAGAGAGTAAGGATATCTGAAAGTCCATAAGGAATTATACTATCAACTGTCAACCTGGAAAAAAAAAAAAAAAAAAGAACTGTAACACACAGAAGTTAGTGTATAAATATGCATATATAGTTTAAATGAAAATTTAAAGGCTGTAGCCAATCTAACAGAAATCCCAACACTAGACATGAGAAACCCAGGGCTCTTCAAAATATTATAGGCTATTTCTATTACCCTTGGTAGCACCCATGTTAGGCAAGCTGCTGGGAGTCTTTGTGCCTTGGTAGCACCCATGTTAGGCAAGCTGCTGGGAGTCTTTGTGCCTTGGTAGCACCCATGTTAGGCATGCTGCTGGGAGTCTTTGTGTTGCTGCTGGCATGAGACTGTGAGACTAGGAAGCCCAGCGTGGCTTCATTTCTGTGTGTTCAGAATCTTTTTAAAGCTTTTTTTTTCACTGTCAGACGTTGGATGCCATTTGTAGTTAGAAGTTTCTATGTCCTGCCTGGCCAGTCCCACAGCCATTTGGTCCCAAATAATCACACAAAGGCTTATATTAATTACAAGCTATTTGGTCTATGGCTCAGGCACATTACTATCTATCTAACTCTTATACTTTAAGTTAATTCATATTTCTTATTTATGTTTAGCCATGTGGCTTGGAACCTTTTCTCAGAGCAGCATTCTCATCTTCCTTTCTCTGTGTCTTTGGGCATCTGTTTTGCTCTTCCCAGAATTCTCCTTGTCTGGTCACCCCATTGATACTTCCGATCTGCCTAGCCTCTGGCTAGTCAGGGTTTTATTAAACCAATATTTACAATGACAAATATTTACTGAGTACAAGAGCATAATCCCACAGCAGTTGAAGGGTCCAATTTCTCTTATTTTTAATGAATTAAGAAATGTTTTTATTATTTGATATGTATGCCTAGAAACACTAAATTGCAGTATCTTATTATTTTGAGCTGTTTGATTAGCTTAGTTATTTAAAAAGTTATTTTGCATTCCAAAAGTTATTGTACATTCCAAAAAATGTTTTGTACATTTCAAAAAGGGAAATAAAGGCACAGTAAATTATTTATAAATTTGTTCATATTGAGAGTTGTTATTTAGCCAGCCAATGGGAAGATGTGGTCCTTTTTCTGAGAAATGAAAAATGTGAATTGAATATATGTATAAATCCTTGAAACATGTCATCCATATTTTAGATTCCAGACCCACTGATTAATGTTGACAGCTTATCGACATATATTAATGTTGCCTTATATTTATAATGTGCTTTTATGTTTGTTGTATCTTTTGATCTTTGTAATATCTGAGTGAGATGAGCAGAAAGCATCCCTTATTAGAGATATTTCTATTATTTGTAATATAAAAATATAACTAATAACATAAGATAGCTTTAAGGTCACAACAGTTAGGATCCAGTAGTTTCCATAGTAGATGTCAAGTTTCTGCTTGCTCTATGTTACTTGTTATCCTGAAGTAATAATGAAAAACAGAAGAACAAATTAAAAATTGGGTTTTTAATGTGGGGCATGGCGTGTGTTTAGTTTCAGCACTCAAGAGGCAAAGGCAGGCAGATCTCTTTGACTTTGAGGCCAGCCTGATTCACATAGTAAGTTCCTGGACAGCCAGGGCTACATAGAGAGGCCCTTTAAGAATTTGCTTTTAAATAAGCTGCTTTGATATAAAGAAATTGAGGTTCAAAGCAAAACTTTGGGACTGATGTTGAGATACTAAAGAAGTTGGATCACAGTTACTGGTCTTAAACCATCTGCATTCAAAAGGGTATTTCGGTCATAAGTTTTTGGTTACTTGAAATATACTTGACAAACTGTTGGTTTCTTGCCTAGTTTCCAAGTTAGACTCTAGATCTTCTTTGTTTTTGTAGCTCCTGACGTCAAGTGCTGTTCACAAGTGGGGCACTGAAATTCATGAAGGAATCTACAACATGTTGATGCTACTAATAGAATTGGTTGCAGAGAGAATAAAACAGGATCCAATTCCCATTGGTCTCCTAGGCGTGCTTACAATGGTATAGTATCTAGAAAATTAAATGTTCTTCTCTTTGTTTTGATTTAGTTGAAGATAATTTGCTACTCTTCCACTTGTAATTAACAACAAATGATAAACTTTTCATCATAAAAAATATGAATTTAGCTATCAGAATCCTTGCCTTTCAGTAAAAGCAAAGCAACCACCATGTTCGAGAGCAGTACTTCTCAATTTTTAATAGCATTTCAGAAGCTTTCCCTGGTGACTGATTATTCTCATCTTAAACACATTTACAGAGACTTCTGCCTTTTTTTCTTCAGCTCTTGTCTTTGTCCTCACTTCTGTCATCTGGCTGTAGCTGAGGTAGCTCTTGCACCTCAGGAATGTTGATGTTGCCTAGCCTGAAGTCAGACCTCTCAACCTGCTAGCTTCATGCTTAACATGGCACCAGCAGTACAGGGGAAGCTCCATGCTAGTCCTTTGCTCCTGAGCTAGCCAAAGCATAAGTTTTGCCAGTGTTCTGTAACAATTCCATTAGAGGAGGAACCAAAGGCTGTATTTTTATCTTCTTTTTCTAATGCTAATATGTTGCTATAAAAATAAATGTTTCTCTGTTCCTTTTGAATCCAGGCTTTCAATCCTGATAATGAATACCACTTTAAAAACAGAATGAAAGTGTCTCAGAGAAATTGGGCAGAGGTGTTTGGAGAGGGAAATATGTTTGCTATTTCACCTGTATCTACTTTCCAAAAGGTAAATGCCGTTCTTTTTTACCCTTTTAATCCATAAATATATTCTGTGCTACAAAACTGACAATTTACATAGAATAGTTAAAGTCATCTGGAAATAAAGGCTACATATTTTGTGTGGTTTATAGAACTTAAAACTCTTAAAAATGACTTATTTTTTTTCTGTAGCTGTTAAGTAATGCTATGAGGAATTTTTTATCTGAAATTATATTTGGTGAAAGAAATTACTTCAGTGCCTTACATACTGAATTATCAGAACCACAGTTAAATTGATGTCCCAATTTCCTAGAAGTATTTGAGAGAATAGAGCATTTGAAATTATTTGAGATAACTAATTCTACCTAAAAAAAAACAGAATAAAACCAGTTATTAGTGTTATCTAAAATTTTTTTTTTACGAACACCACAGCATTGACACTTTGGTTCTTATTCCAGATCCAGTATCTATTTGATATAGAAAGTCTGCATTGTGGCAGTAAGCCACAAGAAGTTTATAATCCAAACAGTCCTCTAATTCAGACACTGGTATTTAAGAAACAGTTCAAAGAAGTCAGTTTTGTTGTTAGGAAAGATGTCTATTACCCTAATATAATAGAAGTTTGGGGTTTTTTTAACAGCCATTTATTGGCCACTTGCTGTTTATCTGGAATTAGTCTAGGTTTGGGAGATAATGTACTCCTTGCCTTTATCAAAAAGTATAATATTATGCAGTCCTTGGCTGATGATTGCTCTATACAGTATAGAAAACTATCTTTGATAACTTTGCTTTCAATTTTGAATGGCTGAGTTTCTAAGTATATAGCAAACAAAAGTAAAATAATAAATAGAGAGTAGAAGATTACAAAACACCATTAAATTGGGCCCTTAAAACATCCAGTGGTGTTGATTAACCCAACTGAGAAAGCAAACAAGGTAAAATCAAGCCAGGGATTATAGACATCTAGCAGAAATCCACTGGGGAAGCCCCCACTGAGGCAGCCAGCAGTGTTTTAGGCAAAGCAGTGTGTCTCCTAAAAGAAGTAATAGCAAATCAGCCATTTGCAGTCACCCAGCAGAAACTGATTGGGGAAACCTTGAAACAGTTATGTTGGAGTTCCTGATTGAAAGTCATGGGCTAGGTAGAGCTCATCTCAATGGATAAGCTTTTCACCTTCTCTTTCCTACTGCAGGAATTTCTATACTGTAAGATAAACAGTAGTAACCTGGCTTGGAAATAATTTACTTTCCAGTTGTTGTCAAGGACACAATGATTTTAATACCATTAGTTGCTTGTTTTCCTTTATCCTTCCAGAATGAAGGGACAGGAAAGTCTGGAGGAGATGAGAGAGCCTCCTTGTTCCCAGAGACCACTTTCAACAGCTCAAAGCATAGCAATTTACCTGTCTAGTGGACATCACAGTAGTATAGTAGAGGAGATATAAAACAAAAAGTTACAGTAGAGAAACATTCCCTTTAATTTTATCCTGTGTGTAGAGTGTGGAGGAGGGATAGGTTAGTGCTGCTTTGAACACAGTCCTAGCACTGAATGGCAAGGATAGTTGAGTTTAATCCCACAGTAATGTTACGGGTTAGTTACTATCTTATTCTCTTTCCATGAATGAGAAATTAAAATCACCAGGACCAAGTACCAGGATATAAGAGGAACGTATGCAGTCATGAAATTTGAACTTACACAGTATGCTTTCCCTGAGTTCTAACATCTTTCCCTCACATTCGCTGTGTTACATGGCAGATGTGTGCAAAAGCTCGCACTCGGTGGTTTACTGCAGGGAAGTACTCAGCAGACATTATCCTCTCTTCCTCACTGTATTGTGGAGACCAGAAGAACTCAGTCTTTATTTGCCCTCTTTTGCCATGGGGGATTCCTTCTGCCTTCTCCAGCCTTTGCCCCTAAGAGTTCCTGCTCCTTGGCTGGTGTCTAGTCTTTCCCTCACTGCTGCGGTATTCTCACTTAGCACGCTCTGGTGTTTTCATCACTGAATGTTCTGCCCTTAATATCACATCCTTTGTAGCTTAAGCATGGATTCCCTTCACACCCAAACCTCATAAAAAGTCAGGTTTTCCCTGTCATTCACAGTGGCTACCCTAAACTTTTAACTTACTAGCTAAAAAAACCCTTCAATTTCATTATCTTTATTCCCTTCTGGGCAATACATATAAACCTTAGTTTGTTTGCTGTGGTTCCCCCAATTTATAATTTCTACCTTGTTATCTTAGTGTAAAATCTTCCAGTTCTTTCCTGATTTCTTAAAATCTATAAGAGAGGTAGCTCACTCTTTTTTTTTTTTAAAGGCTTCAGTTAAATGACCATTAATGACTGACTTTGACTTTGTTTTTAATGGTTAACCTTTATTTCACGCTTCTTAATATTTTCATTGGCCTTTAAATTCTGGGCTGATAGCTATTTTTTGTCAGAATAAATTATCATTGTAGTGGCTTTGACTGGGCGGGCTGAGAAGTTGGCTGCTGGTCTGATTCTTCTTGAGAAGTGTGCTTTTCTTCACTGGCCTTGCTTTAGCCCCCTCTTCCTTGATGCTTGTTAACTCTCACATGGCTGGTCAATATACTCTTAGTGCTGGCACATGCCTTTAATCCCAGAACTCATGAGGCAGAGACAGTTGGATCTGTGTGAGTTCCAGGCTATTCTGCTCTACAGATCCAATTCCAGGACAGCTAGGGCTACACAAAGAAACCCTGTCTACAAACAAACAAACAAACCAAAAGATATTCTTACTGTTTGTTTTGTTGCAGATTCATTAGACTTGTGAATCTAGTGGTTAATATCTTGTGTGCATGTATACACACAGGGGGAAGGTGTACATGGATAGGGGTTAGTTATGTGGTGCATATGTTCGTATGAGTTTGTACACATGTTCATGTGAGTTTGCACACTAGCAGGTCTTTGTGCATGTGTTTGTGTATGTAGGCCAGAGGTTGATATCATGGTCACCCTCCATGTTGTTGCGATAGCAAGCACCTTATCAACTGAATCCATTAATGCCCTCTCATGGTTAATATTTTGTGTCAGTTCTGGCACTTTTTAGCCATTATCTTTTAGTGGATTACTTTTTCTCTGTCAGTCTGTTTTCTTGTGGAACTTGGATTGGATATGTTAGACTGTCTCATTCTGTCTTCCGGTGTCACTTCTTCTTTTCTATCTTTTTGTTTCTTTGTGCTTATTTTGTGATACTTTTCTCCTGTGGCTGTAGTTGTTTACTTTTTTTTTCTATTTGTATTTAGTTTTCTGTTTACCGTGCTGATTTTGTTTGATTGGTTTTTGAGACAGAGTCTATATATAGTCCAGCTGGCCTTGTACTCCCAATCTTCCTGCCTCCACTTCCCAGCTGTTGGGATTTCAGGGATTTTATTTACTACGTTTTTGGGTCCTTTGCTGCTACTTAGCTTTGGTCCCGGCCTTCCTCTCTTGGTACTCTGCTTTCTGTAAAAGTGTCCTCTCTTCTTGTTGCTGTGTCACCTTAATGATGATAACGTCAGTTTATCCTTGTGCTGCAAACTCTTCTCTGAGCATACCTGAGTAAGAAATCAGCATGTCCTCTTAGTTGCCACATGGTTCTCAAGAATTATGGGGCTCCAGAGGCCTTGCTGTTGCCTACCCAGCCTCTATTCTTTTCCTCTCAGTAAATAACAGCACTGTCTCAGTGCTCAAGCTAAACCAGAATTGCCAAAATCATCCTGTTTTCATAGTCTCTGTATTCAAGCCATAAACAGATTGTTTGATCTAAAACCCAGCCATGCCTCCAGGGAGCACTCTGTCTTGTGCAGCTGTTCTGTCTGTCCACATTGCCTGTCCTATTTGGTACTCTGCATTAGTCTTCTAACCAGTTGTCTGAATGCTTCCCAATTTTCCATTATTTCCTGCCATATATCAGAACTGCAAGGGACTTCTTAGACTGTAAGCCTGCTCGGCTGCTGTCCTGGCCTTTACTTTGTATGCAGTTTGACAGGTCCATTCTCCACAGCTCTGCACATGCAGCCACAGAGGAGTCTTCTGCCTGCCTTCTCCAAATGGGCTTGGCCATTTTAGCCTCCCGCTTTCACGAGCGCCACTCCACATAGACAAACCTCCTTTTGTTTTGTTTTGTTTTTAAAACAAACAAACAAACAAAAACCTTTGTCTTTTGTTTTATAGGTTGACTTATCATAATTTGAATTGCTCATGTATGTGATGATTTTTAGGTTTTTAACTGCTGGAATTTGAGCTCTGTGAAGCGGATATGATATCTTTTCCTTTCTTTCTTTCTTTCTTTTTTTTTTTTAAAGATTTATTTATTTATTATGCATACAGTTTTACAGAAGAGGGCACCAGACCTCATCATAGATGGTTGTGAGCCACCATGTGGTTTTGCTGGGAATTGAACTCAGGTCCTCTGGAAGAACAGTCAGTGCTCTTAACCTCTGAGCCATCTCTCCAGCCCCCATCTTTTCCTTTCTAAACCTAAGAGCCTAGTACCTGGGGAAAGAAGAGAGAAGAGAAGGAGAGCAGAGAAGGAGCTTTGTTTAAGGGTGTTAATGATAAAGCTGAGACTGAACTTTATTCTCTGAATCCTAGTTACCTACTTTTAGATAATGGTTTTTAATTTCTAAAATGCAGTTCAGTGATGTGTGATGATGCACTCTTGAAATCTCCAGCACTTGTCAGGTAGAAGCGGAGAGTAAGGAATTTAAAACTAGTCTCAATTGCAAAGCAAATTCAGGGGCAATCCGTGCTACCTGAGACCCTGTTTTGGGAAACCACAATAAATAAAATATAACTTTTTTAGAGAATTTCACTTGAGTTGTCCTATTTCTCCTATGTCCTGGATTTTATAAACAATAAATCCCAGCTGCTCCCAATGCATAAGAATGGTCCTCATATGACAATCCCATGAAAGTCTAGATTTGTTGCTTCAAAAATTACAATGTCAGAAGCTTTGAAAATCCAAACTTATATGCTTCAAAAGTTGTATACAATAGTTATATTAAGAAACATTTGGGAAAGATTTTTGGAGTATGTTTCAAATTTTAATTGTTTTTCTTCAGATTTTCCACTTAAGAAATAAAAAATGCAGTGAGGAAATGTTTATATTGCCATATTAATTTTGACTGTATTTTCTCTTAGGAGCCTCATGGATGGGTTGTGGACTTGGTAAATAAGGTATATGCTTTTATTATTACTTTGATTTTGAGATACTATTCCCCTTCTCTAGTGTGATTTCTGGTATTTGGATATTTTAAACAAATGTCAATTAAACAAAAAATAATCAAGTATTAATTTTCTGTTGCTGTGATGAAATACCATGACCAAAAGCAGTATATGGAAGAGTTAATTTTGGTTCACTGTGGAGGGGCAAAGTTAATAAGGTGGGGAAGGCATGGCAGGCGGAAGCAGAAGCAGGAAGCTGGCTGATCACATCTTTAGCACACACAGGAACCAGCAAGCACGAATAGGAAGTGGGGTGAGGCTGTAAACCCTCAAAGCCTGCTTCCTATGATAGACTTTCTCTAGCAAGGCTGTACCTCCCAAAGGTTTCATAACCTCTTCAAACAGTAACGTTAGCTGGAGACCAAGTGTTCAAATGTATGAGCTTATAGGTGATATTTCTTACTCAAACCACCGCAGAATGTCTCACTGAGGAGGAATGTTGTATGATTCCTTCTCTGTGTGTATGTGATATATGCAACTGAATGTCAAGTTTTGGGTTAGTACATCTCCTACAATACCTTGCATTCCTAATGTTCCAAGAACAATCTCACAGAGCATAGTGTAAAGTAAAATATTAGTCTTAATTCTTTGCTTAAATTATTACTGTGGAGCATTTCTAAATTAATTCATGCCTGTTTTCTTTTCAGTTTGGAGAATTAGGTGGGTTTGCAGCAATCCAAGCCAAACTCCATTCAGAAGACATAGAACTCGGGGTGAGTTAAGCCATCACTGTGCTCAATGTGCAGTATACTTTATTTGAGTTGGTATACAGCGAGGAGACATAGTTGGAATACAGCAGTTAGCTATTGAGGTTAATCAGGCTGGGGAGATTATAGTGCTTGCTGTACAAGTGTAAGAACCTGAGTTTGATCCCGGCACCCAAATACAAAGCCAGGCCTAGTACACATGCTTGTAAGGACAGCACTGGGGACAGGCAGATCTCCAGGACATGCTGCTCACTGAAACTGGACCAATGCAGAAATGATGTGCTGAAATGAAATACCATCCTTAAATGTTAAAAATTGGGCAGTTCTATGGGACAACAACTAATCAGCTCCTTGGTCCCTCTTTGGAAGAAGGAAGAATGCTAATCCAGCAGAGAACTGAGACTGCTCCACAGCTGAGAAGCCTTGTCTCACTGCCTTGAGAGTTATGCTGAAAATGGCTCTTTGACATGAAAGAGAATAGTGATTTGAAAATAGAAAAGAAAGAACAATCTCTTCAGAGACAGTTTTTCTAGTTTATTTGTTTCTCAAGAACTGGTTATTTAGGTATTAGATGATGTTAGAAATTAACTTTATTACTCAAGAGTGTTGAAAACACTCAATACTTTCCTAGTCTTTAAACAACAAAGAGGGGCTGGAGAGATGGCTCAGCGGTTAAGAGCACCGTCTGCTCTTCCAGAGGACCCGGGTTCGATTCCCAGCACCCACATGGCAGCTAACAACTGTCTGTAGTTCCATCCAGGCAAACACCATGGCAAATAAATAAATAAAGGTTTTAAAAAAAAAACAAAAAAAAACAAAACAAAAAAAAAAACAACAAAGAACACCCCCAAATGTTTATACTACCTAGATGAACATTGGAGAAGGGTACACTCACAGGGTTGAAAGCTCATTCTCTATTGGTATTAAATGTTGTGGAGTTAAAAACTCTCTCCAAATCTTCCCTTAGGTCAACCCATTTTCTAAAATGACGTACTGGCAACGGTAATTTATTTTTTTTGGGGGGGGTGTACATTGAAGAGATAGTGCACTTTGTTGTAATAAGTTTCTGGCTGGACTTTTCAGCCTGGCCCCAAAGTTCAGACCCACTTGCAGCCCCACTGCCACTTAACACCAAATAAACACACAGCCGCTTATATTAATTTTACACTGATTGACCTAGGGCCCTGGCGTATAATTTGCTAACTTCTTCATCTGAACTCAACGCATCTTGTTCAGCCATGAAGCTCGATACATTTTCTCAGAGCAGCATTTCAGTTTCTTTCCTCTGTGTCTGCTGCCATCTTATTGTCGTGTCTCCATTGAATCTCTGTGGCATCTGTCTCTGTTCTGAGATATTTCCAGAGTTTCCTTAGGCTGGTATCTCTGCGCACACTTCCTGTCTGCCTTCAGCCAATCAGTTTTTATTAAACTTGTAAGCAGGATAATTATCTACAATGGAACAAAATACAATTCCCCCTACAGCACTTGACGCTCATTTTCAAAATAATTATAAGTTTCATGGGAAGTGCCTGGTTTCTCACCAATTAAGGTGAGAATAAATTTAGTCATATGATAAGACTGTTTAAGCCATGTTTTTTTTAATTTGAAAAATATTGGGAAAAATAATCACATTCCCACAGTTAAAAAAGAACACTTGCACTAAAAAATAAAACTGGTCTATTCTATACATATACCTATGCCCTGTGTTCCTGTCTCTGTCCTGTTGTCAGGCTCTATGCAGTAGTACTTATCGGATTACAGACCACTGATGTTCTTAGTGACTCCAGGTTGCTTGTACAAAGGCTGGACTATGATGCTCTTGCTTGTTAATGTAGTTTGTTAGTTTTTACTAATACAAAAATGTTGTTTATATTTGTATCTTCATGGACACCTTTGTAAAGGATCAATTCTTAACTAAAGACTATACATTTTAAAATTACAGTTGACTGTTAAATTGCCTTCTAAAAAGCTATACCACCAGGCTATACTCATACAAACCCATTTTATAGTATAATGATAATGCTAAATATTTTTAGCATTAATATATTAAAAATAATTTTGTGATTTTTCTAATATAATTGACTAAAATGATATTTTTTATTTAGTTTTCAGGGCTCTGCTATTCTGTAAACTAGAGCATTTCCCCATGTGATTACTGTCTATTTGCATTTCATCTGTCAATTGAATTTTTAGATCTCAAGTAGTACATCATTAAATTTTAAGAATTCTTTTAGTAGCAAACTTGTTTTTATGTAGGTATTTGTGTGAGGGTATGTGGCACATGCGTGGAGGTTAGAGGAGAGCTTGGTAATGGTTCTTTCCTTCCAGCATGTGAGTCTTGAGGACTGAACTCAGGCAGTCAGGTTTGGCAGCAGGACCCTTTACCTCTAAGCCACCTTCCCAGCCTTATTTGTATTCATGATGTCAGAAACTACAAAATTCTGCATAAACATACTTCTTCTTAATGGCTTAAGAGTTTTTCAGACTTGCTTAGGGAATATTCTCCTGCTCTATATTTAAAGTTTTGTTTCTTTTTATACTTTTATAATTTTTAAAGCTTGGCTCTTGATTTATTGAGCTTACTTTTATACATTGTAGGACAAAGATCCAATACTTTTCATTCAGATAAATAACCAGCTGATTCAAGTTCCTCTGTGACTGATTCTTGTTTTAATTGCCATTGATGTTTGCTAGTTTTGTCTTATCTCAAATGGCCAGGAGTGGGATTTGCCCCTGGAGACCTGCTGCTTTCACTCAGCTAATTCACCCACCGCAACTACTGGCCGCTGCTGTTGCCCATTGT
Source organism: Sigmodon hispidus (assembly GCA_004025045.1). Taxonomy (NCBI): domain Eukaryota; kingdom Metazoa; phylum Chordata; class Mammalia; order Rodentia; family Cricetidae; genus Sigmodon; species Sigmodon hispidus. Next base: position 40,233 of record PVIH01003407.1, read on the forward strand.
TACTGGTTTCTAAAATCTGGTTGATTTTGATATTTTTCACTCCTCTGTGTATAATCAACATGTCAGGGAAAAAAAGTCACTCAGGACATGTTTGGAGTAGCATTAAATTTGTAGGTCATGAACAAAAAATTGACATTTTTATAATTGATATTTCCCACTCAGGAACACAGTGTCTCCCTCATTTATTTGGGCTTTTTAAATTTTAGTAACTTTTTTCCTTCAAATAAGCATTTATTTATTTATTTATTTGGTTAGAAGATATTTTACTTTCTCAAATATTCTCTCCTTTTCAAAGAAAATGTCTTAATATTCATCATTATAAGCTTTAGAGTCAGTTGATGTTTGGGAGTTTTGTTGACATTCTAATTTAAGTGTGTATTTTTTTTCTATACAGGAATGTAGCTTATCTAATCATTGCTTCATGATTTAGCTGATCTAATCACCATTTAGATTTGTTTTCGGCTATATGAAAAGAATTTGTTTACTTTTAAAGGTAAAACTCTGCCCACATTTCACTCTGGTCTTTACTGTCTTCCCGCAGGCCGTCTCAGCACTAGTGCAGCCCTTAGGGGTGTGTGCAGAGTACCTGAATTCCTCCGTGGTGCAGGTATGAATGACTAGGACATTTTATATCACTGCCCAAGACATGGCATTTATTAACTTTTTTGTTGCTAAGTTGTTTATAATGGTGCTTAATATAGAATAACTTCTGTTTTTCAAAATGGCTTCTCTTTTAATGAAAATATTGTCAGAAAAATAATAGTTTTCAAAGTGTAGGGAACATTCCAACATTAAAACTTTTTTTAAAAGGTTTATTTTTATCAAATATTATTTCTTAGTGTTGTTTGTCTTTTTTATAAAGAAGGAATATATCCTTCTTTGTGTATATCCCTCTCTTCACAGAATTGTTTTGAGGTTGTTGCTGTATGGGTTCTACTAGACCACTAGCTGGGCATGTTTATTGCCTAGTCTCTCTCTTCTGTATTAGCAGGATATCATGACTGATTTCCTTCCTTTGAGAATTATAATTCATCAAGTAATAAAGTAGTCAAAACTATGAGTGTTCAGTTTTGTATGTGTGTATGCAGGTGTAGATACACTGCCCTAGAGGCCAGGGAGTCAACATTAGCTTTTGTCCTTTATTGCCCTCTACCTCTTTTTATTTATTTATTTATTTTCATTAGAGGCAGGTTCACACACAGAACCTGGAGCTCACTAGCTGGCCAGTGAGTTCTAGGATCTTTCTGTCTCTGGGCACTGGAGTTACTGGCATACACTACTACTTTAAAGATGGGGAGGGAGTCCTGAGGATCTTAACTTATATTGTACAGCCAACCCTTTACTCATTGATGCATCTTTCTTGTCCCTTGATTATTCAGTTCCTTTGTACTTTCTTGTTTCTCTGTTTCAGTTAGTAAGTAAGTTATCAAACAAAATGGTTTATCAGGACATTTTAAATTTTCTTTATAAGTAAGTCTGTGAAAGCTTACTTAGATTCTTGAAATTGCATCAAGCATAGAGCCTCTTGGGAACCCTTTTTCTGTATATACTGTTCTTTTTGCAAATATACCATTTATATATTTTGAGGGGACAGTTTAACTGGCGTAATACTGTTTTCTTTAGTATGTGTGAGAAATTTCTGCCATTTGTAAATGTTAAGTCTAAAGCTTTCTTTCTATTTATTTATTTTTATTTTGTGTGAATTGGTGTTTTGCCTGCATGTATAACTGTGTAAGGGTGTCAGATCTTGGAATTACAGACAGTTGTTAGCTGCCATGTGGATACTGGGAAGCAAACTCAGGTCCTCCAGAATAACAGTCAGTGCTCTTAACCACTGAGCCATCTCTCCAGCCCCTAAAGCTTTCTTTAGACATCAAAGTAATATGTAAAAATTTTTAAAGAAATAGTGTTATCAGTTTATTAAGCATATCAATATAAAGTTTTTAGTTATGCTTTGATTTTTGAGATGGGGGTCTCATGTAGTCCAGGTTGGCCTCAAACAGTGTAATCAAGGATGATCTTAAACTCATCTTCCTGCTTCCACTTCATGAGTGATAGGATTACAGGTATATAGCACCACATCAAGCTTATTCAGTACTGAGCTCACACCTACTTACTTGGCAAGCATTCCTCCTCTTGAGCTGCATCCCAGCTCTAATCAGTATTTTAGTAGCTGAAACACTAAGACATAAAAGATAAAGTAATCTGAGGTTTTTTTAAAAGATCATTAATTATAATTGATAATTTAACTTAATGAACCAAACTCAAGACTAGATTTTAAATGTATGTATTTCATGGAAGAAAATTCAGCATAAATACCCTGAATGTTAATTAGTTGAGCTCTTGAGAAGTTGTAGATTTTGTAAACATACACACAAATATATGAGCAGGGTACACTTTAAAAAAAAGAAGAACTGGAAGATCCCAACTGCTGTGATCTTTAGTTCTGCTGACCTGTCTAGACCTAAATTCAGTTCTTTGTACACACACAGTGGTATATGTTAGCTGTCATAAATTGTCTCCATTACTTGCTCCTTGGTATGACTTTAGGAAACCGTGCTCCTGTTCTCTCTCCTGCAGAATGGTGACAATAGCAGTACCTACCTTACAGAATTGCAGTGAGGATTACGTGGCCTGTGGCCTGTGGCCTGTGGCCTGTGGCCTGGCATGAATTGACAAGAGTGCTGTCTCACACAGCCCAAACCTTCCTGCACTACTGGCATCTGGGTGAAGGAAGAAATTAAATCTGGACTGTTGTCTGTCATTCTCATGCACTAGCCATATATTCTTGCCTATGGCAGCCAAATACTACTTTTCTTATCTAATATTTTTTAATTGTCTTATTTCATTGGAAGGGTCCATTTACTTCTAGTTAATATTTTACTGTTTCTCATAAAAACAGTTTAGAGTTAAATACATGATTGTGGAGATGAAGACATGACTCACAGGTTAAGAGCACTGCTGCTCTTCCAGAGGTCCTGAGTTCAATTCCCAGCAACCACATGATGGCTCACAACCATCTGTAATGAGATCTGGTGCCCTCTTCTGGCCTATAGGCACACATGCAGGCAGAACACCGTATACATAATAAATAAATTAAAAAAAAAAAAAAAAGTATGCAGCACCACTGGCAATTCTGTTAAAAAAAAAAAACCCACATGATTGTATCTCATTTATAGCAAAACTAGTCTGTATGTAGCATGTTTTGCATAGTCTATGCTTACTTGTGTTCATTTTTAAAAAGTCAAATATAAGATATTTGTTATAAAAGTAATCATATGAGACCTGGGAGTCAGAGACAGGCAGATTTCTGACTTAGAGACCAGACTAGTTCCAGGCCAGCCAGGTCTACATAGTGAGATCCTGTCTCAGACAAACAAAGGAAGCCATATTTATTATTGTTTAAAAAGGGCAGGGTATGTATCTTGAATTATTCTTCAGGTAACTCTTAGTAAGAGGAACTGTGCTCGTACTACATTGAAGAAACAGTTAAGAGCACTTGGGATGGTCAGCTAGTGTTGGCACTGATGACTAGAAGTTACTCCTGTGCCCTCCCTCTGTGAATGGGAGGTGAGAAGGAAATAGCTATCTAGCTATAGATTTGGGAGTTGTTATTAACTGGTGTTTTATGTTTACAGCCTATGCTAGATCCAGTCATCCTTACCACAATTCAGGATGTGCGGAGTGTTGAGGAGAAAGACCTCAAAGACAAGGTAATTACACCCTAGCCAGGTAGAACCTAGTCCTGATTAGTCCATGGTAGCAAAGCCAAATCTTGGCAAGTTCCCATGCCACTGCTCTCTGGATCCTGATGACATGCTGTTCACATCAAATTAATTTCAAGTGACCCCACCCCCCAAAAAAGCTATTTTTAAAACAGCTAAGGATAGTGTTATCTCAGTAAGTAGAATGAATATGGTATTCTCATGATTGGTACCAATTAGAGTTTTTCTAACATGATTTTGATGGTATTACAGTTAGAATAATAATGAATTTTTAAGTGTATCTGAAGTTGCTTAGAACAGCTTTAACACTGACAAAGACTTTTCTACCTTGAATCCCTCCTATGACATGTGCCTTTTCATTTCCTTGCTTCTCACCAGTGAGCCTAACTTTTGCTTAGAAGCAAGTGTAATTGATGGTCATTTAAAATATGAGTTGTCTTCTGGCCACTGTTACTCCATACTGTGTGTCATGAGAGTTAATATTAGGAGGTTTTACAGTTTTTGTTTGTCTATCTGTTCATTTGTTTTTCTGTTTTTATTAAATGAAAGAGACTGGTTAGCATCCCTGAGCTCTTGTCTGCCATTAAGTTACTTTGCATGCGCTTCCAACCGGATCTGGTGACAGTTGTGGATGACCTTCGCCTAGACATCCTGCTGCGCATGCTGAAATCACCACATTTTAGTGCTAAGATGAATTCCCTCAAAGAAGTAAGTTTGCATCTGTTTCTAGAAGACTTAGATGTGGCTAGTAGATTTCTCTTGATCATGTTAGATAACAGTAGTGCTATATGTGCGAATCGTCTGTTAGTAAAGTCATTTTTTGCATTTTTAAGATTTACTCTCTGAAAAACTTTGTGAAATTTCCTATAGTATCATCTCTAGACATTTACCAAGGAACAATTCTTTTTATTTCAGATATAACTTTATTTTGTAGCTGAATTTAAGGCAAAAAGGAAGTGACTAATAATAGTGTGAGTCTAAGCAAAATGCTGAAAATATTTTTCCTCAACTTCCTAAAGTTCATTTTAGATCTGCAGAAACAATGTGTGGGGGGGGGTGTCAATGAATGGCAAATTAAACCAATATAATTGAGCCATGATTTCAGTTGTTTTTTTCTTTAGTTTTGGGATTTGAGGTTCTAAGTCAAATCAGCTCATCCTAGACCATTATAAGTTGAAAGAAGAATTTTTACATATGTGAAGAATTGAATAGCCAGACTGTGAATTCAGTCAGGCAAAGATGTGTGAAGAAGTACAATTTGAGCAGGCCACTTCTAGGTAGAGTGGGTCTGCGCCTTTCACCCTCTGGCCATCTGTCCTGTGGTATAAGTCATGGCATGGATAGTTTGCAGGCTAAATAGCCTGAAGTTCCCATCTCCATAGAGGGACTACTGCCTCTTTTTTCTCAGTTATACATGTGGAGGACAGTTGTGCTTGCAATTTGGGTTAGAGCCTCATCAAGCCAGTCAGGGGTAGTCTGAGGAGTGAGAGGAGCAGAGAATGATTCCATGTTCTTTTTAAGGAGACCATTTTAAAGTCACCATTACCAGTCTGTTAACTTTGAAGAAGTAAGTTAATTTTGAAGTGTTTTGATTAATTATCAAACTGAACTATATATGTCTAAAAATGACTCTCCATGTCTGAGACAAGATTTTGGTTATGCGTTTGACTCAGTCATGCAAATGCTATCATTTTAGGTAACCAAACTGATAGAGGACAGTACCTTATCCAAGTCTGTAAAGAATGCTATAGACACAGACAGACTACTGGACTGGCTAGTTGAGAACTCAGTTTTGTCGATTGCACTGGAAGGTAAGTTGGTTTTAAGAAATAAAAATTACCTGACATATAAATTGTTTTATTTTTAAAAAGTAAAAAAAAAAAAAAAAAAAAAAAAATTCTTTTTCTTAGCTTTTAGATGATCTTAGGAAGTTATTATTGCTTTGAATTAATAGGATCATAGAGTCATTAATCACTGTGTTTGGTTTCCCGGTTCCTCCATTAGGCAACATAGACCAAGCACAATACTGTGATCGCATAAAGGGAATTATTGAACTCTTGGGCAGTAAATTGTCATTAGATGAACTCACTAAGATTTGGAAGATACAAGTAAGTTGAGCAGAATTACCTTTGCCTTTTTCTGATAAGTTTGTGCCATAAGAAAGGGGCTAGGGTGGTGAGGAGGCTGGGAAATGAAGTCTCATGTGGTTTTAAGTAGAAGATGTATACGTAATCTGGTTAACATTTTAAGATTGCATTATATATTGCACATATATATATATATGGGGTTGAGGACTTAGGGAACTCACTTAGCTCAGTGAGAGGGCACTTGCCTAGCAAATATAGTGCCCTGGGCTTCATTCTCAGCTCTAGAAAAAATAAATTACATGCAGAAGATGAATGCTGTATTCACAAGACATTTCCAACTTTAGTCTTGTTTCTTCAGTTAAAAAAGGTCAGAGACTTCCCGAAAGCTGTGTGTTGGCCAGTGCCAACTAGGAAAAGGTTTACTGGCCAGTTACTTTCCTTCTGCTGTTAATTTTCCTCAATAATTTTTTCCGTTTAGTCTGATAATGAGAATAATAGTAGCCACAGGTTTTTAGATCCTACTTACCAGGACTCTCATCAGTATGACAGACCCCAACATGCCCCTCTTTTTCTGTTTGCTTGGCCTTGGTCACTGTCTTTGTCCATATTCTGGCTGCCATTCAAAACTAAACAAAACAAGGGTCTCACTGCATAGTCCAGGCTGGACTTTAAACTTACAGTCCTCTGCCGTAGTTTCTGAGAGGGAATTATAGATGTATGTATCCCAGCACAGCTGCTATTCCTTCTGAAGTTGTCGTTATTCTTTTCTGCTTTTTTTTTCCTCCCTCAGGCCTTGGCCTTTTGCCCTTTTCTCACCACAAAAGCTTTCGATAGTCAGTTTCATCCACTCCTGTGGCTTTAATTACACCAGTTTGTTGCTGACTATGAATCATTTCTCTAATTCAGACCAAGCAGTGCAACATATGTATGTGTCTCACCTAATTGCTAACCTATAGTGAAGCCTGGTGCTGACTTTCTTAACGGTTAAAATCTCTCTTATCAGTCAAAATCTGGTCAGAAACAAACTGTCCTAGGCCCTTCAGACACATGGAATTTACCCTGGGGAATTGTTTACAAAGCAGGTACTCACGTGGTACACATACCTACAGACAAAACACCTATATACATAAAATTAATGTTTTTTAAAATTTAAAGCAAAAAAAGCAATAAAAATAGGGAAGGATGCTGGGAGGAGCAGGTAGAAAGTAGAGCATCAGATCCAGGGAGAGGCGCTGAGGATGGAAAGTGCCACTCAGTCCTTTAGTGCTGCCAGAGCCCTGCTGCCTTCCCAGCAGTACAGAGCAGACTGCAGTTAGGGGTGGGGTTAGAGAAAAGCAGGTCTAGGTCCCTAGACTTTACTTTCCGTACGTTGGCCATGGTTGAATGCCCTCACATGATGTTGTTTTCTGAGTATACATTTGAACCCACATGAGGTTGGAGATAAGGGGTGTGTGTGTGTGTGTGTGTTCATGTATTCCTACTACATTTGATGAATAACTGTAAATGTATAGTGGATATGGGGAAAATTAACTGAATCTACAAATATTCCCCTGCTTTTCAAGTTTCTATCCTAACAATGAGAATAGTGAGGCATGACTGTCCCGGGACTGAGATTATAAAGTGAGTGTCAGTCATCTACAGTAGGGTCTACAGCTCTGTGTAGAAACTTTCTGCCATAGGGTCAATAAATATTAGCTGAAGTCACAAAGAATTTATATCAACATTTAAAATGGAGCCGATAATCTCAATCTTGATAACCAACTGTAAAAACATTGAAAATGTATTTGCCTTGTAATTTATCAGTTTAAAATAAATTTTGTTGAAAATATTTTATTCTCTTCTTAAAATAAATGTCAGAGATATTGATTCTTGTGCTTTTTTACCTGTAAAAGGCAATGCTGCTGGGAGTTGAAGTGCAGTCAGTTGGTAACCATCAGTAATAGTTGCTTCATATAACCCTGCCAGTGTTGTCATGAAGTTGAATGCTAATTAGACTACAGTCTAATTAATTTTGGTTATGTGTTGCTTGTGTAGATTGTCAGGAAGAAGACTTAGGTTTTGCCAAGTCCCAAGACTTAACTTGATCCTGCTTTCTTGTAGTCAGGACAGTCGTCTACGGTCATTGAGAACATTCACACTATTATTGCTGCCGCAGCTGTGAAGTTTAATGCAGATCAGCTTAATCATTTGTTTGTTCTCATTCAGAAGGTAAGATTTCAACTCTTGAGGTCATCCCCAACAGCTGTGTTTAAATGTACTTTTCTTGCTTTATTAGCCTTATTTAGCTCAAATTTAAAAGTTTTTGCTAATTTCACCAGTTTGACTGTGACACCACCCTGTGTCTTTTGTGCAGAGCTGGGAGACAGAGAGTGACAGAGTAAGACAGAAGCTGTTGAGTCTGATTGGACGAATCGGCCGGGAAGCTCGATTTGAGGCTACTTCTGGAAAGGCAGGAAATCAAATAGATTTTTCTAGATACAAATGCTTAAAACAGTCTTACATGCTTATGAGATAGCTCATCATAATGGTGCCGTTGCAGGTGTTAGACGTACTCTGGGAACTGGCTCACCTTCCGACCTTGCCCAGTAGCCTTATTCAGCAAGCCTTGGAGGAGCACCTGACGATCCTTAGTGATGCCTATGCAGTGAAGGAAGCAATCAAGAGGAGCTACATCATTAAGTGCATAGAAGACATTAAAAGGGTTGGTTTTAGCTTTGCTCAAATTTTGTTGTTCAAGCAATATTGTCTGAGTGATTAGAACCAAGAAATCCCCCCCACTTATGTAAACTAAGGAATGTCCTGTTTGGAAGCTGTTAACTTAGAGTCCAAATTTGGGAGCTATAGATTTTGTTTTTACCAAGTCACTTATATTTCTCTTAAAATAAATTTTCAGCCTGGAGAATGGTCAGGTTTGGAAAAAAACAAGAAAGATGGATTCAAGGTAAGTATTTGCATATGGAATCAACAAAGGTATTCTAATTTTATAATTACCTTTAATAAGTTACATCCTATTTAAAAATGTTTTAGGGTTTATTAGACTATTAGTATACAGGTATGATCTTTATGAGATTTGCTTTATTTAGAAGTTGGTAGCTATTTACCCTTGAAAGGAAAAAAAAATAGAGTTCCATTGAAAAAGTAATTTTTATAACTATGAAATTATCTCTTTCAGCTTTATTTTCCTTTTAAGTTAGATCTAAAGTATATACAGTTTTTAAAGTACATTAGATTGTAAATAATTTTTTTTTCCATTTTTCTCCCATAAGGGAAAAATGAGTATTTGTGGGTAAAAAAGAAAGAAGGGGAAAGGTACATGAGATGCTGGAAACAGGAGTTTTTAGGCCTTTGCTATACCTACACATGCTCATGCTTTTGTTCTCATAGGGCCCCGATCCAGCCACAGGCAGCACTCTAGGTAGCCCAGACTTAAGGCCCAGTCAGTGAGAGAAACAATTTTGTTTTTGGAATTTCATATTAATAACAAATACTTCTGATAAGAACAGAGGCTTAGTATCTCCTCAGCCAAACCTTTCTGTGGCTTCCATTGGTGTTTCTTCAAAGGGGCTGGGATACTGCTGGCTTTCATCTGTACATCCACAGACACATCACTCTTGCTAACAAGCTTTGGTGATTTACTGAGCTTTTGTGCACTTCAATTTATCTGGCTATAAAGTTTAAGTGGGGGCACAAGAATGCAGTGTTTCATATTTTTGACACTGAAATTTGATCAGGAATTTTCTGCATAAGATCTAACTTTAGTGACTTAAATAAAACATTCCCAAACTGGAGCTAGTAATGCTGGGGTTAAAGAGAATGATGAATGTTTAATTCATCAACCTTGCTTGCATTCTACTCAGATGGAATTTAAATTTTCCAGTTCCCTCAACTCAATGACTCAGACAATTTAGCAGTCTCTCTTCTTATGATGGAATGATTTTCATTGAGTTACTGAAATGTATATTCTTCAATAGTATCAGTAAAAGATGCTCTAGGAAAAATGTTCTTTTTTTTTTTTTTTTTTTTTTTTTAATAGATATGTAGGTCGAAGCTGGAGAGATATCTCCCTTCCTCCAGGGAAATAGTTTTGAAATCCAGAGACTCCTTTGGACCTTTGTTCCTCCCTTGTGCTAAGCATCACCTAGCTCTCCTAGTCAGTTGCATCATTGTGTCTTTATTGCTTCTCTTTGCAGTCACTTCATTCATGTGTGAGATTCCAAAGGAATACTTGTCCTTTTTGCCCCTTCCTTCCCTCCCCACTGCCCCCAAAAAGGAAGTCCTAGTGCACTGATGCTCTTTCCGAGAAACAGTAGCTTGCATTTTCTGTAGCACTTGCCGGTTGGCTGAGTGCTTCACAGATGCTCAGAGTCCACATTGCTGAGGGGGGCAGTGGGAAGATCAAAGCCCCCTGGCAGGGGAGTGAATTATTTACTGCCACTAAAGGTGTTTTTCTATGCTATGCCCTTTCTGCCAGGCAGCAAGGTGGGCTGACTGGGGATTATGTCTCCCTGCCAGGCTACACAGAAACTAAGCGAAGGGTAAGACAAGCTCACTCACACCTTACTCCCCTCCCACCCTCAGCTACCTTTTCTCCCCAGCTGATTCCCCTTCCGCTGCTTTTGACACTCCAATTTCCCCAGCTCCACTGTCCCGTTCAGAAATTCCCACCTTTATTTCCATAGATTCTGCCAATGTGCCCTCAGCTCCCTTGTCCCCTATCTTCCCTTTGCCTCCACTGTCTGCCCCATCCCTTTGTCTCATTCCACTTCTTATTGCCTTCAGTTAAAAAATTTAAATGTTCTCATCCAAAAAGTAATTACTAAACCGAAACCAAATGTTTCCTCTTGTAGTGGTGTTTGCATACCCCTAGGATCTCTGTAGGCCTCCTAACAGCATCGGGCAGGCTTCTGCTGAATAGAATTCTCTCCTCCCCTGAGCCAGCCCTATGAAGAAGATACATAAAGCTTCACTTAATAGGTTGAAGATCCTTATCTGAAATACTTGGGACTTTATGGTGTTTCTAATTTCGGGGTCTATTGGATTTTAGAGTATGTACTTTACTGGTTGAGCATACCAAATTCAAGATAAGAAAAGCTATGAACATAATATTAGCATTCCAAAATTTTAGAATTCAGATTTTTGGATTCAGGACAGTCTACCTGAATATTAGTGAGTTGCCTCTGTTTGCCCAAATATAGTAAAGCTAGCAAGATATCTTCAGTATAAGTAGTCTCACATGGTGGGGTTAGTGGAAGAGAAAAGTCTTCTTAAAGACTTCCTTCTTATACAAAAAAAATTTTGTTTTACTTTGTTTCTAGATAAAAATCTAAAACTGAAAAGGCAGGACAGATAAGAAGTGGGGGGATGTTTGGCCATAAGAAGAGAGAACTCAAAGAATATGAATTTTAGACAGTAAAATGGAGAAATGGAGTGGGCTTAGTTTTGTGTCTCCTCAGATATTGCATAGAGGCATACTTAGGTTCAGGAAGTCAGTGGCAATTCTAGTGAAAAGTACGCAAAGTGCCTGCCTGCTGAGGCAGTGAGTGTGTGGTGAGTTTCATAAAACGTGAAGGAGGAGGATATAAACATAAGTTTGCAAGACATCCAGGTTGAGATTTGACGTTTTCTCTAATGTCACTTTAATTTGGACAACATACTAAATTCATTGAAATTATCAAATATATTCAGTTTATTTTTAACCATCTTTAGCAATCAGAGGAGAGTAGTTTTCAATTTTTTTATAACTTCACAATGTAATACCATAGACAACAATGATTAACATTTTTTTCTGATTGCTAACCTTCATGGAAACTATATCAGCAATGAGTCTTAAATTTCAATTTATATAACTTTTCTTTTAATTTTATTGTATAAAGAGTAACATTCAAACTATAATCTCCTTTAGCCATAATTTACCTCACTAGCCATAATGTATTCTTTTTATTGCTAATGGGCTTTATCTATTTTGTAATCTTTTTGAAGGTGTCAGTTCCAAATGAAGCCTCACAGTTTTGATCATTGTCTTTTACATTCTTGTTTTAGCAAAAAATATTCTGGCTAACTTCAGAAGTAGTTGACTTATAATAGATAGCTTATTTCTATGATTTGAAGACTCCAGAGATTCAGTCTGCATTACAGAGTTACTAAATATGTAGAGAAGATAAACAGAAACTACCTTTTGGGGTTGAAATTTAGCTCAGTACAATACTTACTTAGCATGAACAAGATCTAGAGTTGCATCCCTAGCAGCCCACAAGCCAAGTGTGATGACACGTGCTCAAGAAATGGAGGCAGGAGAAACAGACATTCAAGATCATCTTTAACTGCATAGTTAGTCTGAGGCCAGATATGGTATCTGAGACTCTGTCCCAACCCCAAGAAAAGAAAAAAAAGATCCTTTTATGTTTACCAGCCATTATTTAGACTCATAGCCAGAGGTTAAATGTAAGCTAGATTTTGCTTCTTTTTTTTTTTTTTAAATCAATTATGTATAGTTTCACCTTAAAACATTAATAATCATTATTTGTAGTAGTTTTTTGGACCACTCTGAAATCTTTAGTACTAGGGATACTAGGAATTGAGTCTGGGCCTTGCACATGTAGGAAAGTATGTTACATCCCAGCAGTCCTTGTGGCATACTCAAGCCTGTGGAGTTTTGTGTGCTCATCTTTCAGAAAGTTACTTTTTCCTTGAGTGATGAAGAGTACAGATTAAGTAGTTTCCCATGAATTAAGGTGAAGCTTAAGGCAGAGAAGTACAAGGCTTTGAAAACAACTTGAGTTATTTTGAGTCACAACTGGCTAGTTAGTGCAGTGTCATAATCTGTTTCTGATAACATTGAAATAATAAACTGGTAACTCACATTGAGGTTTAAAGGCCACCCTTGTTTGGTTCTCCCTTTATAGCCGCTCAATTCAAATAACAGGTATATGAACAAATGCCTTTTGTGTATAGGTAAGTTTGTATATAAAAGATATGGACAGATATAGAAGCTTACACTCAATGTTTAGTGGCTGGTAAGTGTCTTTTGAGTAGTATCAGTTTGAGAAATGTCAAAGGTCATAGAAATGTGTCTTAGAATCCAGGAAATACTGGCTTATTTGGCTCCTGTGTTTGAGATGAGGAAAAGGTATTGTTTGTCACTAGCTTGCACACAGTAAACTATGTTAGTACATGTGTTTCTTTAAAGACTACAATACTATTCTTTCAATGAGGATCTTCATTGTACAGAAAGTTTTAATAAAATTACTTAAAATTTCAGCATTTTAAATAAATATTAAGGCTTTAGTTTTAGCTAATAATCAGTTGATTAATAGCATTTAATCTGATACTTACAATTTTATTGTGAAATTTTATAGTTCAAAAGAAGTTATTGATTAAAGGCCAATTCTCTTTAAGGAGAATTGCATGCACTTCGTGTTTTTTGATCTGCAACACAAAAATATGATTATCATGCCAGTTTTAAGAATAATATAGTTGAAGGGCTTTGAAATTAAAGTGTAGTCTGAGTAAAATACCCATAATAGGGGTTGGGCAGAGGAAGGAAAGTACTAGGAATTGAATGAACCCAGGACCTTACACATGCTAAACACATGCTCTACCTCTCAGCTCTACACAAGCCCCTTAATAATTAAAGCAGAATTACCTTTATGAAATTATCTTGACTAGAAATATAAAGTTTATATTTTCTTTACTATTAACTCATTGTCAGAATCTTGATCACATCATTGATAGCTTAATCACATAATTAAGGAAAGCCAGATTCTTACTCTATTTTCCTTGCTAGCCAGTTTAGTGTTAAGCTTTGCCATCAGTTTTTGAGTCAACACGTCTTAGAAGCTCTGTGCTACTTAATCTATCCTCTTAAAGTTGCTAATTCCCTGTCGTCTATATTTTGCTGATGTTCCCCTGTACATTTACTGTCGTTTCACATCCACTCCTGTTTGCAGTTCTTGGCCTTAGGAAATTGCATGCAGAATCAGAAGTTGAAGACTGAATTATGATTGCATGGAGATAAGCTAAAATAAATAACATGAAAAGGAAAATAGTAGAATGTGCAACAATGAAATAATTGACTTGAAATTTTTTATAGCAAATAAATGCCTGCCATCTACTTCTAAATTTAATTAATACAATTTTTTTTTTTTTTATAAATCCAGTCATCTCAGCTTAATAATCCACAGTTTGTATGGGTGGTGCCAGCTTTGCGTCAGCTCCATGAGATTACTCGTTCATTTATAAAACAGACCTATCAAAAGCAAGACAAGGTAAGAACATACTTATTTGGCTCTTACGTGCATAGCCTTTTGTAATAATTATAATACGCAAGCTTGGCTAAGGTTGTTACATTGATAGTGTCTCTGTATTTATTAAAGTCACTGATTCCTAATCACTTAGAACTCTTGAATGTAAGTCACTCCACTTTCATGCTTGAGGAGGTTTTTTTTCTTTTGTCCTAACTTTTCTTTTTGATTGCTTAATTTATTAAGATAATTAGGCCAGCTTTTAAAGAAATAGTGATAACTTCAAAATTTGAAAAGATTTCAGACTATTACAAAAAAATTGCTTAGTCTAAGAGCTGGGTAGAGCTTTATCAATGTCCGATACCTGGGGTAAGAGCCAGGAAAGTACATAAAATACAGTAGGTTCTCGAGAGTTAAGGATTCATTTGTCTTTTAGATGAAAAATAATAGCAGTGGTTTAGTTCCTGAGATGAGGGTGCTTACTGATAAGAGTAATATGAAATCAATACCAAATAAAATGCCAGATTGATTTTGTTAACTCTCATAGGAAGTCTCACATTTGTTCTTTGTTCTGTTAAACCAACCAGACGACAGCAGAGTCTCATGCTGCTTTCATTTTTGTTGTTTCTGTTAAGAGCATTATTCAAGACCTGAAGAAAAATTTTGAAATAGTCAAATTGGTAACAGGAAGTTTACTGGCTTGTCATCGACTTGCAGCAGCCGTGGCTGGACCTGGAGGCTTAACTGGCTTGACGCTGGTGGACGGCCGCTACACTTACCGGGAGGTATCAGGCACTGTGTTTTTGTTTCATGTTTTCGGCAGTCATTTAACTTTTTCTATTTGAACTTTAAAATAAGTATTTGTTGAGTACAACTATAAAAGTGTACTGTGTGCTATCTTTGTAATGGTGGAGCAGTTTTGAATCTTACCTATAATTTCTTATTCTTTCATTAAATTTACCAATTTGTGGTTTTGCTTGCATGTATATCTATGTACCATATGTGGGCCTAGCAATTACAGGGATCAGAAAAAGGTATCAGATTCCCTGGAACTAGAGTAATAGATGGTTGTGAACTACAATGTGGGTGCTGGGAATTGAACCCAGGTTCTCTGCAAGATTAATAAGTGCTCTTAACCACTGTGCCATTTCTCTAGTATTTAACTATAATTTCAAATTAATCTTTAGAAAAATAGTATTTGTTAGCAATAGTTGCTAACTCTGTAGATCTTGCATTTTGTTTTCAAATCAGTTAATTGCTAATAGTGTTTTTAAAATCTTAGCTAGATGTAGTGCCTCACTCCTGTAGTAATTCAGGACTCCCCAGACCAGTATTTCTCAAGCTTCCTAATGCTGAGACCCTCCCTTTAAATACAGTTCCTCATGCTGTGGTGACCTCTAACCATAAATTTATTTCATTGCTACTTCAGTAACTGTAATTTTGCTACTTTTATGAATCATAATGTAAATAGTCTGATATGCAGGATATCTGATATGTGACTCCTATGAAAGGGTCATTTGACCCCCCTACCCCCAAGTGGTTGTGACTCACAGGTTGAGAATGCTGCTGTAGACTGAGGCAGGAGGATTTTTGTGAACTCATGGCATGGGCTGGAGATTGAATTCTAAGCTATTCTGGAATTCAGAGTGAGACTTTGTCTCATACAAAACAACAAAAAACTATTAAAAATAAAGCTTAACTTCACCACTTGTTTAAGCATGGTGGTTTTTCTTTTGAGATTACTAAAATTGAATTTTATTTACATCTAAAATCAACTGACTTTGTAAGTAATTTGAAGTTGGCTCTACTGCATTGTATTACTAACTGATAAAATAACATGTGAGAAATGGTTCTCACATTTTCTTCATCATAAAATACATGAGATGTGTTCTATGTGAATCTGTTTTGTTTCTTTTAAGTATGACTACCTCAAATGAGTTAACTGATTGCTTTTTTTTTTTTTTTTTTTCAGTATTTAGAGGCACATCTGAAATTTCTGGCATTTTTCTTACAAGAAGCTACACTGTATCTGGGGTGGAACAGAGCCAAAGAAATCTGGGAGTGCCTTGTGACTGGCCAGGATGTCTGCGAGTTAGACCGAGAGGTTTGTAAGACAGTGTTGAAATACTGCACTCTGTTGTGTCTCATCTTTTTCTTCTGTATCATCCTCTATTTCCATGAACAGCAGTGGCGGAGTAGGAACTAAGTGCTAGGAAAAAAATGTCCTAAGAGAAATTCATGATATATAGAGCTCTTTGATTATTTGGATTCAATTCTGGGTTAAATACTAAAGTCTATAAAATGGATATCAATGAAGCATTATGGGTATAATTTAGTTTTCTCCTTTCCTGTAAAACTAATTTTGTTTGTTTTTTAAGTTAATTTTAAATCACTGCTAAAAAACGTAGTTCCTAAAAATGATGTTGTGTCCCCAGAAATGATAACATGAGTCCAAAACAACTAAAGCAGAAATAGAAACACTTACTTTGACATTTGCAGTTGCTAACAGTGAGTCTCAGTTCCCTCTCATTGAACAGAATAATAGTAATTACTTCATAAGCATGCTGAAAGCACTGAGTATATAATGGTGCTTAGTACTGTGCCTGGCATATAGCAAGGCTTCATTGTATGCTGGTGGGAAGACTTACGTATAAAATCCAGTGAAAATTGTGAGTGCATAGTCACCAGGAGAAAAACCTGCTAACCGTTCCCATTCGCTCCAGAGTTCCAACCATTTCAGTTTTGAGTGTTGTTTTAGTAATTAGAGAAATGTTAGGATGATTGAAAATGGTCTTTATTGTCAGGTGCCCATGTGTTTTTGTCTGCAGTGGGTTGTGATTGGTCTTAGGGCAGTTCTGTCTTGATTCACAGATGTGCTTTGAGTGGTTTACAAAAGGGCAACATGATCTCGAGAGTGATGTTCAGCAGCAGCTCTTCAAGGAGAAAATTCTGAAACTGGAATCATATGAGATCACTATGAATGGTAGGGAAAGCTTACAACTGTTTATATTTTTTTAGAGTTAGAGATTTTATTCTTAACTTTAATCTTATTTCTTAGAAGCAGCTGAACAGTGGGGAATAGCCTTGTGGAATTCTCCATATAGATCTATGTGGTACCTTACTGAGTTTTGAAAGTATATAGCCTAATAGATTAAGTTGCCAAATTATCTTTCTGGTAGTTTTTAATAAATAGGATTCATTAGGTAAAAATATATCAAGGTTTATAATGCTTTCTTTTAGGTGTTTCTTTTGGCTAAATTACTGAGATTCAGTTTACATGCCACAAAACTCATTTGTAAATATATAGTCAGCAAGCTTTGAATCTGTACTCACTCATGTAACCTTGACTATTTTCTAACGTATAAACATTATCACCCCAAAGAACAGCTCTGTGCTCATTGACCGCCACTCTCTGACCTTCCCTTGCCCAGCCTCTAATCTTTTTCTTTTTTGGATTGGCCCAATCTGAATATTCCGTATATGTGAATATTCTATTTGGAATCTTTTGTACCCATTTTCTCTGATTGTGGTTGAGGCTTAATGTTTTCCAGGCACACAAATTTTATTACATATATTACTTTAGGAGTATTAATATTTCACTGTAGGTGTCCCATATTTTGTTAATTATCATTCAGTGAACATTTATTGCTACCACTTTGAACTATAAACATTCATATAACACTTTTTTGTTTTCATTTCTTTTGGTTATGAATTTTACAGTCACATTGCCATGCAATCTAACCTTTGAGGTTAGATGTTTGAAAGGGGCTACACCATTTTATAATTCTACCAGCAATGTATGAGGGTTCCCGTTTTCTTCATTGTCAGTGCTTACTATTATTGCATTTTAAAAGATGTCCTGGTGAGGAATGAGCTATGTCCTGTAGTTATGACTTGCTTTTTTCTGAGCATCTATTCAGGTTGGTTTTAGTTTATGTGTATAAGTTCTTTGGAGAAATGTCTAGTTGTGCTTTCTACCATATTTTGATTAGGGTATTGTGACATAGGGGCTCTTTATATACTCTGAGTACTAGCTCTTTAGCAGATTCATAGTTTGTTGAAATTTCTATTTTGCATGTTGTGTTCTTTTCTTGATAGCGTCCTTTGAAGCACAAAGTTTTAAATTTTGATTAAATCTACTTTACATGTGTTTTCTTTTGCTTCTTGTGCATTTTTTGTTACTGCTTTGCTTTATCTGTCTTTTTAGAATAGGGTTTCATTTTGTGCCCCTGGCTGATCTAGAACTTGCTATGTAAACCAGTCTGGCCTCAAACTCATAGAAGTTTGTCTCTGCCTCCCAAGTGCTAGGATTAAAGGTGTATGGTTTGCTTGTGCTTTTTTAAAGATGTTTTTGATTTTTTTTTTTGAGACAAGATCTGGCTATGCTGTCCAGGCTGGTCTGGAGTTTCTGGGTTTAAGCAGTCCTCAAACCTTTGCACCTTGAATAGATGTGCCCACAGGTCTGCACCATGGCACAATCTGCACCACACACAGCCACTGCCTTGTGACACCTACTCAAGAACCCTTGTCGGGAACATTGTAGCCTTCACTTCTGATTCACTGTATCTTTCCATCAGTTATCGTGTGTCTGAGTGCATAGGCTTGACTGGAATTCTGTAATTGTAGGTTTCAACTTATTTAAGACTTTTTTTGAAAATGTGAATCTCTGTGACCATCGATTGAAAAGACAAGGAGCTCAACTGGTATGTACCTTACTTTGAATTATTTGATGTAGCCGATATTCAGAAGGGAAAAGAAGCCTGTCTTCTAATTGATAGAAGCATAAACATGTTTGTTTAAATAAGGAGGTCTTTTCTCCTGCCGACTCAGGCATTAGTGGCAGAAGCTTCCTTTGAAGACACTAGTGGATGCAAACGCACACTATCTTCCCTCAGCAGCCACCTAGGACATCTGCTCACGCTTCATCTCTCTCATCTAGGAGCAGCCCCGAACCTATGGTTACCAGGTGGATTTCCAGGGGAATTACCCCAGTAGGCTTCCACATAGCTATTCATGTATACCTGCGAATGACAAAAATGTTCATCCTAGGATGTCAATGGTGGCAAGGACTGCAGGGGGAAATGTGAGCACAGACTATTAAGTAGGAAAATGAGAATCCATAGAATGTTTATACTCCTTAAGACTCCTGTCTTTAAGACAGAAAAGCACTGATTTTTCTAAGTCCCTATTATTTAGGTCCTGCTCCCTGAAGTGGTCAGAATATTTACAAGATACTGTTAGGGCTGTATCTTGCTATTCTAACTGAGCTTTGGGAAGAAAAGACTGGATCAGGTTCCCAGAATTAGTAGCCACTTCAGTCTTGACTCCTTTCTTTTGGAGAAAAGTCCATAAAGATGATACCTGTCTCATTTTTCAGTTTCTATTGACTAGCTTCTCTGGGTAGAGTGTGCCTTGTGTTAGGAATATCTGGAGGAACATCTCTGCACCTATTCTGATGGCCATGGAGGGTGCCTATTGTCTCTGTGCTTGGTTGGCTTTCCTGTGAGAGTTCCACATCAGTACAGTAGTGATAAAGTGTCTTCAGTTTGTTAAACAGGTTCAGACTCAATGACATAACAGAAAATAATCACTTGTGATGTTGTGTGATGGTGTACTGTTTAAAATATATAAACTACGTATATTTTAATTTTACACAGTATGTAGAAAAGCTGGAATTGATAGGAATGGATTTCATTTGGAAAATAGCCATGGAATCACCTGATGAAGAAATTGCTAATGAAGCTATTCAATTAATCATAAACTACAGTTACATTAATCTAAATCCTAGGTTAAAGAAGGTGAGTATCCAAGGAAAAATGTTACTCAGACATTAAAAGGTAAAAAATTATTTGCTATTGGTAATTTGTGGTTCTTGTTGTATCACAGTTTGACTTATTTTGGTATTTTTGTCTTGGCTAATGTTTACAATTAAATGACAACGTCTAATTTTAATTTCCATATACTTCCTACTTTCAGGACTCAGTGTCTTTACATAAGAAATTTATTGCTGATTGCTATACAAGACTAGAAGTGAGTAACAATTTCTTGTCTTTTAAATGAGTTCTTTTCCCCTTTTATAAGTTTATATTTTGAGATAACGTATAAAGCTGGAATTTGTGGCTAGGTACTATTGGAGAATTGATGAAAAGTACTGTGTTGTGGTATGGGAATAGGCGTTTGCATTGATGTTGGTCAGGGGTTAAGTGCTTGCTGCAAAACATGAGGACTCTTCAGATCTAGGTGCTGGCATTGCTATTGGTGTCAGTGACTCCAGTACTGGAGGCCACTCTCAGGGTCTCAGTTGGCCAGCAAGTCTTACCCAAAATACTGAGCTTTAGGATCAATGAAGAAACCCTGTATCAAAAAACAAGGTAGAGAGCAATAGATGGAGGCACCTAATATCTACCGCTGGTCTTCACACACATGTGCTCACACATGTGCTCACATGCACAGCCACCCAATAACACTGAATAGAAAATCCTACCTTCTATCTCATCCCTTTTTTATCCTGTCTATCTTTCTACCTCTTTCCCACTTCTGGAACACAAGGAATCATCTACATTCATATATTCCACATTGTGTTTGACATAATTCATACAAGAAATACCATTTAAAACAGCAGTTAGGAGGCTTGGAAGGAAGCAAATTATGTTGGCTGTCTGTGTTTATTAGAAGCCTATGGTTTAATATTACCTCATTTATTTTGACCACCTTAATTTCATCCTAATGAGTAAAGCGCTGAAGATTAATGTTCAGTTGCAATCTCTGTTTAAGTTTTATAGCTGATGGAGTATTCCGAAAGTATAAAATTCTACTGTCTTCAGATGTTATTAATAAGTTAATCTTCCTTGTGGCAAACATGTACTCTATACAATATTCCTCAAATAGTGGCTTCCATACAAATACATGGTCATTAAAAACACTCAGATATTCATGTTCTTCTGTATGAAGTACAGTATACATATTAGCATGTCTCAACTAGTTCTTTATTTTTTTATTATTTGTATGTGGTGTATGTGTGTTAGCACAAGAGGGATATTCACATGCTGTGTTGCATATGTGGAGGTCAAAAGACAAAATTTTATGGAATCAGTTCTCCTTCTCTCTTCTACATGGATTCCAGGGATTCACCTCAGGTCATCAGGCTTTTTTAGCAAGTGTTTTACCTGCTGAACCATCTCACAACCCTCAGCTAGCTCTTATTTTGCCTCCCTGGATTATTTGGTGGAGATTTTGATTGCCACAACTGGGAGGAGTCTTATTGGCACCTAGAGGTTAGAGGTCAGGAATCCTGCTAAGCACCTTGCAATGTCCAGGGCAGCTTCTGCAACAAGAAGTTGGCCCTGGTGCTGGAGGTCAGAGTGGGAAACCCGGATATGGAATGATTAATGATGATTTTGTATTTTACAGGCAGCCAGTTCAGCACTTGGTGGACCCACTCTAACACATGCTGTGACCCGAGCAACAAAAATGCTTACTGCAACTGCAATGCCAACCGTAGCAACATCAGTTCAGTCTCCTTACAGGTCAGCGGCTTCAAAACTGAGCACAGACACAACACAAAAATGGATGGTTTTACGATGTTCATGCGTGCCAGCCCCAATGGTTTTTCACTGATGTCCACATTTTATGTCATAGCTTCTGCAAGCTGTTGTATTTTGGAGAATTGTATGTGCCCTGCTGTCCACTTTTGTCAGTGTCCTGAAGATCTGTAGATCCTCACCAGAGTCACCCTAGTATTGCTTATTCTACCCATTTGCCCTGTGGACACATTTTTTGTTGTTGTTTTTTACTTATTTCCTACTACTTTGATTGTGTGTGTAACTGAATAGCCTATTTAAGGACTTAATAAAGATATATTCATTGGGCAAAGATTATTTTTTTTCCAAGTTTGAAATATTTACACAGATAAAAGTTTTCTCCTGGAGTAGTCTCGGCATGAAGGAAAGAAAAGGAAATGGAAAATGCTGATTAAAGTTAGACACTATAGTACAACCACAGCCCACTAAAATGATCCACCTAAAATTACTTTTTAAAAAGTTAATAAGAACTTTATCATCAAATAATATTTGTATGACAAACTTTGAATTAACATTCACGTGGCTGGTTAGAGTTTTCAAGTGTTACTAGAATCTGAGTTTAGTGTTTGCTGTGGTTCTTTAAAATAGCTGGAGTAGAGAGAAGAGCTTGCTTTGACCGTCACTCTGCTGCCCTCTGCAGTAACTACATGTGCAGTTCTTTTCTACAGGAGCAGTCGTGTGTGTTTTCACTTGTTGAGTTAATACTTTTTCCCCTCTCCAAACTTTCTTTAAGAAAGGTAATCAAGATGGTGTCCTTTCCCAAATTTTTTAAAAAATCTATTTTTAGAAAAATGACCTGAGTATTAGATGTCATCCTTTATTTATACAAAAGAATGGAACCAAATTCAGCCCCCCAAGACCTCATTTTTCAGTTATAGAAGTGACTTACAGAGTTAGTTCATGATAAGAACAAATGCTTTACCCATCAAGTGTGTGTGTTCCAAATAGAATTTATGTTAAGAATTCTTATTATAATGTTTCTAAGATTTAGTTCAAGCCTATTGCTCAGTTCCTAAACAATTCAAGTCATTTATGAACTATTGGATTGGAATTTCCAAACTGCTACTTTAAATAAATTTTTTAAACCCCTCTTTACCAAGTGCTTTTTATTCTGAATCTTTTCATATATAGCTAGCTAAAGAGACCACATAATATTTCTAATGTTCTTATTTAAGTAGTGTTATTAAACTATTTCAGTATTGAATTTGAGCAAGAGTGTTGTAATTTGTCTTATTTTAATAGTTGTAAATAATTTTTTGGGATCTGTTATTGTTGTAATCTAGAGTTTGGACTTTTTCCACCTTATTCTCCATCACAGTGCCACTTTTAATTTATTTATTGAGCTGGAATCAGAACAGATTTTTCAGTTCTCTTATTTATTAAAGTCTTGGACACTTTTCATCTGACTTTCTGATTCTAATTCTTGCCCATAGACTGGAAGGGTAGTGATTGCTATTGAGTATATTTGATAGAACTGTTAAAATGTGCTTAACCAACTGTTTAAAAGTGAACATTCCCATACTGCTAATCAACATGACAGTCTAATCGTCAGGAAGTGGTAGTACTTCTTTTTGACTTTAAAATAGATTTGTTGACACCTTCTGGGGTAATAGCTGTGTAAAACAAGGATACTTGAAGTTCTATTCTTTAGCATATGAAGCTCTTTGAATCTAAACTATTGAATATTGCAGTCTTGTTCTCAGATGATAAGTTTTCAAAATCAGTCATAGTCATCCGATTTTACTTTCAATTAGCAACTTGTGTTAATGGTATACTTGTGTGCATTTGTCTTCTGATTTTCCAGTCAACTCAGAACTTTTGTCAGATTCCATGTGTTTGTAAAGTTTTGTGGCATAATTTAGTTTTAAAATTATGAGAGTCAAATTCTCTTACTAGTCATTCTTGGTGGATTGGTAAACATATAGGCCTGAAGAGTGAGGTCCTGCTTTTATGGAATGGCTTTTTTAAAAAGTAAAGGAAACATGAGAAGGGGCAGCTTCTCCTCCCGTATTCTATCTGAGCACAGCATCTCTGAGTTGGATTAACTAATACTCATTGAGTAAAGGGAAGTTCTGGTCAGTGAGTGCTGACTGTGGTTGTGGGCTCGGTGAAACAGAATTGAGCTGAAGTCAGTGATTCATTTCAAATATGTTTAAAGGCCATTTTGTTTTTGTTTTTTAACTCAGATCAACAAAACTTGTGATAATCGAGAGATTGCTCCTTCTGGCAGAACGCTATGTGATCACAATAGAGGTGTGTTTTCTTCTTTTTAGAGCAGCTTTATTCCTCAAGCTAGATGAGGTGGGGAAACGTGTGTTTTGACATGGTCACTTGTGCCACTGTGCATCTGACTCATTTGACTTATCTCTTTGAAGGATTTTTATTCTGTTCCACGAACTATTCTACCTCATGGTGCCTCATTTCATGGACATCTTTTAACTCTCAATGTTACCTATGAGTCTACCAAAGACACCTTCACTGTAGAGGTAAGTTTACAATAAGCTCAGGAGCTTTTACATGTCTTGTTTTCTAAGAATGATGTTGATGGAGATGAGTTATGGTTCTCAGAAGTATTTGATAAGCAAATTAGAAATAAAGACTGATGTCTCTGGGGAGATGGTTCAGTTAGTGCTTATCATACAAATATGAGGACCTATTTGGATCCCTAGCACCAAAGTAAAAAGCTGGCTTGGTAGTATGTACCTATAATCCTAGACTTGGGGATGGGTTCTAGGAAGATCCCTAGAGATCACTTAGCCAATCAGGGAGCTCTGGGTTCAGTGAGTATCTCAAAAATAAGTTGGAGAGTAGAAGACACTTAACATCAATATCTGATATTCACACACATGAACACATAACTCAAATACCACACACATGCATAAAGTAAGCCTGAAATGAAACAGTGGAGTATAAACAGACATATAAGTAAATATAAAATAAAGTACCAAGGAAAAATAAATGTTATAAAGAATAAATAGTAGTAAAGAATAGTAAATTGGTAGAAGATGAAAGTGTTGATGAAATTTCTTGGATAAAGATGGATCCCTGAGGTGGGTGATTTGAAAAACCACAGAATACTTGTTTTTATTACACAGTCTTTTAGACAGAGAGCAGCAGGTAGCAAAGCTCACAATGTGGCTGTTGATGGGGTGTGATGAGAAAGGCTAGGAACAGAAGACATTTTTAGGGGATGGCTTGAGATCTTATTCCATACATAAAGGGGCAGGATGGAAATATGGCACCAAGCATTGAAGACCTATAGAAAGGGAGACACCCAAGTCAAGTGTACTTGCCAAGATCCCTTCATATTTCTGGCTGTCAGAATAGGGTCCAGGACATAGCAGATGATCAGAGCTGTTGTTTGAAGGACTAAGAAATGGAAGGTTGGAGAGATGGCTCAGCAGTTAAGAGCACTTAGCACTCTTCCAGAATAATGAAATGAAATGAATAAATGAATCCTCTCATGCACTATTGGATCTTATTTTCTAGGCTCACAGTAACGAAACCATAGGCAGTGTCCGGTGGAAGATAGCCAAACAGCTGTGCTCTCCCGTGGACAGCATACAGATATTCACAAACGACAGCCTGGTGGGTTTAAACAACAGTTGCTGGTGCATTCCCCTAGTTGGAACAGTTCCTCTTCTTTGCTCTCAGTAACTTAGAAACACGTTTTGCAGCTGACGGTGAATAAAGATCAGAAGCTCCTCCACCAGCTGGGGTTTTCTGATGAGCAAGTTCTTACAGTGAAGACTTCTGGAAGTGGGACCCCCTCCGGGAGCTCTGCAGATTCCTCAACCAGCTCCAGCAGCAGCAGCAGCGGGGTGTTTAGTTCATCATATGCCATGGAACAGGTACAGAGAGCAACTTCAGAGTAGAAGCAGGCCTTTGGTCCAGTCAGATTGGGTGATCACATCTCTGTAGTCTGGCAAGGTCTGAATAAAGAGAACTGTAATTGAGAACTGACTCAGGGCAGAAAAGATAGATACTTTACCAGTCTTCTGAGTTCTGAAGCACTGACTTGGTCACTCTGCCTGACCTCTTGCTGTCCTCTTGTACATCTTTCCTGGTTGATGGGTCATTATTCACTCTTCAGTACTCAGACGGGTCGTGCTATCTTAGTACTTTGCAGTCAAGAGGACAGATCATTGAGTAAAGTGTTTGCTACACAAGTACAAGAAGCCGAGATCAGTCCAGCACCCGAGTGTAACACAGGGAAGTGATAGTGTGTATATAATTCTATCACTTGACAAGTAGACCCACTCAGTGGGCTCCAGGCCAGAATCTCTAATAACAAGATGAATGGCCCCTCAAGTGGATGCCTGGCCTGTATGTGTGTATTTACCTGCACATATGTGCACTTGCACACACTTTTATCTAAAAAAAACAGTTTCACTGCCAATTACTGGCCCATTTTCTCCTCAGAAAAATAAAGCTCTTGAGAAGAGTGGTTTAAACTCACTTCTAACTTCCTCTCGGCCTCCCTGGCTCTCCTTGACTCTTCCGGGTTTATGTGTCTCTCCCTCTCAGTCTTCATCCTCTTGATGCTTCAGGGAAGCATTTTCTCTTAGATCATTTTATCATAAATAAAAAAAAATCCTTCATTGGGCACTCAGTATTCGCCTGTGCCTTGTTGTTAACATCTTTAGCTCTTGGACCTTCCTTTTCTCTGTATTTGTCCCGAGATTACATCAAGTCCAGAGACATGAGCTGTCTACTGGCTCAGTGTCCTTTATTAACTACTAGACACCCCAGTAGCAATATACCAAAGCTGAGTTCCTCCCTCTCCCTCTCTGTCGCCTTGTCCATCTCAGATCATGGCATCTCTGTTCTTGTAAGTTACATACCTGAGTCCTTAGATCAGTGGTTCTCAGCCTTCCTAATGCTGTGACCATTTACTATACTTTCTTGTGTCTTGGCGACCCTCAACCACAAAATAACTTTGTTTGCTACTTCATAACTGTAATTTTGCTACTGTTAGGAATTGTAGTGTAAGTATCTGTGTTTGGTTTCAGATGATCTCTGTCAAAGGGTTGTTCAGCCTCCAAAGGAGTTGTGGCCTACTGGTTGAGATCCACTGCCTTAAATCCTCTTTTTCACACCCATATCTATTGCAAGTTTTTGGCAGTACTTTTAAAATACATTCAGAGTCCAGCTACTTTCCTCTGCCTCCACAGCTTCTATACTGTTTGGGCAGCCATTATTCTTTTGTTACCATTCCTACCCTGTCAGGAATCTCTGTGTAGCACTCAGCAGCCCCCAAATCATACAGCATCACTCCTCAACTCACTCTGCTAGCTGTCATCTCACTCACAGCAAAAGTTAGGACATTTACTGAGACCTTAAGGGTCTGCTCATTGTCAGACACTCCCCACGCCCTAGCATCTCTGAGGCACTCTTCTGTGACTCTCCCCTCACACCTTTACAGCTGCACTGCTTCCCTGTAGGTTCTCGGACATGGTGGGATCTGCACTTGCATACAACAAAAATGTTGTTTCCTAAGGTGTTCAATAGGGTGTCTTACTCTGACCTCAGCTTTTGCTCAGATCCTAGCTACTTGGTGAGCTTTTCTTGACATCCTGTTTAAATTGTCAGCCCCATTTCTACCTTCTCTGCTTTATTTTTTGATTAACATCCTACACATTTTGTTTATGTACTGTCTTCTGGTAAAATGGTAAGCTCCATGAGAGTAAACTGGGTTGTTTACTGCCACACCCCAACACCTGAAACAGTACCTGGAACCACCGAAGGGGTCAGTCAATACTTGTTTATAGTTTATTAATCTGTTTATAATTTCTGTATTAAGACTGAAGTTGGCTTCGGGGACACACAATTGAAGAAGGCTGTTCTGTTTTTTAGGGTTTTACTGTCTAGAAAGGAAGCTCATATTAAGTGAAGGTATTTGTAAGATGTATGCTTATTGCATTTAGTGCTTTAATTTCATATGTAAAGTCTTTGATTTACTTTCTACTTGGCCACATTCTCACTGTAGGTACACAGGGCACTTGAGGGCCTACAGTATAGGCACTACTTCATAACAAGGAGTTAGGACATCTCAGTGTTTCATGACAGTTAGCAAACACAGTATACACGCTGCTTTCAAATTCAACAATTTTAAACTAATATATTAGATCCTAAATTACATATCCTGAATTTAATGAAAGTCATCTACATATAAATACATTTTATAGTGATATCATTTCTTTTCTTGTGCTCTGTGACCAGATATCTACACTTGAATTACATCTGAATCTCTTGTGGTTTTTGTTCACTTTGTCTCCCCTGATCTTAAGCAAAAACAGGATAATCTTTTCAGCTTGATTTCACTACCTATGTGTTGGATGTGAGTGGACACACATAGATACTACCTTAATGTTATTTTTAGATCATTAATTACCTTAAGTTTGCCTCTGCCCTGGTGTGGTTCCTACACATGCCCCTTACTTTACTTCACTTCTGCTGTCTGCTTCTCGGGCCTTAGTCTAAGCAGGTAGCCCGGGAAGTGCTGGCTGAATAATAGCCCAGGAAGAAAGTGACCTTCGCTCCAGTCCCAGTCTTCCCAAACTTTGTGGTCCCAACCTTTCATCAGTGTTTTTATTGTTTGTAACTTTGGTTAGAAAAACAAAATTCTATTGTTAGTGTATATTTATAGTTTGGCTGTTTTTGTTTTTTCTTTAGGAGAAATCTCTCCCTGGTGTGGTGATGGCACTTGTATGTAATGTGTTTGACATGCTCTATCAGCTGGCCAATCTAGAGGAGCCAAGGTAAATGCGTGTATTTGTGAGACTTGAGAGCAAGTCATTGAAAGTTGATGAGCCAAGTAAACTTTACTTGAAATGTATTATTTATATATATTATATATGCTATACTGAAAGACTTGTTATTGAAGCTATAGCTTATATGAAAAAAATTTATTTTATTTTTGAAAATTTCTCAGGATAACTCTTCGCGTACGGAGGCTTCTGCTCTTGATACCCACTGATCCAGCCATTCAGGAAGCCCTTGACCAGCTGGATTCTTTAGGCAGAAAGGTATTCATATTTTTGATAGTTATTTAACTAGCTTAAAATTTTGTGTCATTATTCATTGAAAACATTGCCTGAATCCTATGAAGGTCATATGATAGTAGCTTTCTATAATACTTTTGAAAAATAATCTTGCCATACATTAAAATCAGAACTTTGTGTTGCCTTGTAAAAGATTCAAACAGATATGATAATTAGATAAAGTTTTAGGAGGAGCCTGTGCCTGGCATAAAAGAGGAGACTGATGACCAAGGAGATGTACTTACTGTCAGGGGTCAGGCAGTTCTGACGCTGTTGAGATGTTTTCCTTTTCAAAATGCTGAAGGTCTCTACGGGTGTCGATGCAGGCAGTTATCTGAGCTGAGGCTCAGATCTACTTCATCAACCTTAATTCTTAATTAAACCTTGATGGTCTGGTGTCAGGTGGTTTATTGCTAAAAAATTTAAACACAATATAATTTAGAAAAAAGTTTCTCAGTGTAATAGAATCCCCAATGCACAAGAAGGTGTAACTACATCAAAACTCAACTCAGGGCTCATGTCAGTTATTCCATGAAGATGGGTTCTGGAGATAGGCTACATGTACTAGCTTAAGGGCCGAGGAAAGGTTCTGGCCTATTCAGATAGTGTAGAGGTCATTTGGGCTATTAACCACCTCTGGTTCTGGTATGGGACCTTCGGAGCCCCTGGCTATGCAGATAATGTAAGGGCCATTCAGATTACTAGCCACCTCTAGTTGTAGGAGCATGATACAGCCTGGAACAACAGATAACTCAGATCACCAGGCTATTAATAACTTCCAACTCCTAGCATCCTGGATGGAAGAACAGGTTGTTTGTCCATTCTTTGAAAGGACAATCCTGTGTGCTTAACATTCCTGGTTTCTCTGTAGCTCTGTGAGTGCAGGGACCTTTGTGCTCCCAGCAAGATGCCTCCCTGAATCTGATTATTCTGTCTGAAATCTTTGTTAGCTGTCATGTGGATGCTGGGAATTGAACTTCCAGGTCCTCTGGAAAAGCAGTCAGTGTTCTTAATCGCTGAACCATCTCTCCAGCGAAGTCTTTGTATAAATGAGTCATCGTTACTTTTTTCCACAAGTTCATTTCATTTTGGCTGAGCATGTTGGTGCCTGCCTATATCCCAGCACTCAGAAGACAGAGACAGAAAGATCTGAGTTTAAGATAAACCTGAGCTACATATCAAGACCCTGTCTCAAAAAGTCAAGTGTTGGGCATTATAACACTTGCCCTCATACACTTGCCTGGGCCCAGTCCCTATCACTGGAAAGAAAGAAGTAGACATAATGAAGTTTATTTTGTTTCATTATCACAATATTGTTCCCTTATATTTACATGTAAACTATTTTATATGTCATATTTTAATTCTCAAAAAATTCATTTATAACAAAGTTGTTGAAACTAGGTTTTGTATTTAATATTTTAGTAGGTGAAAATTGGATCTTGCTCAATCATGTCATCTGTGGGTTAGGTATTAATTTGAGCTGTAACTGAAATACATCAGCAGTATCAGCTACCTCAAGATTACTCTGATAGCAATCTTACAATTTTATTAAAAGCACAAAATTAAAACACGGAAACAAATTAAAATTGCTTTGCTAGTATTTCTAAGAATGTAGTCTCAAAATGTTCATGAAATGTTTGACCATCATTCATTAAACTCAGTTGTATATTTTGTTAGTAGAGAAGTATGGTTTTAGAAAGTGGGATTGTTCATTCATTCATTGTTTTTATGAGAACTTAAATGTGACTTATATTAAAGAGAAAGACCACAGAGCATCTACTTCTCGGTCAAGTGTGACTTTAAGACCCTTATTTCTTCTCTACCGTTTTAAACTTAGAAAACCCTGCTCTCTGAAACAAGCTCCCAGTCTTCAAAGTCTCCGTCCCTGTCATCTAAGCAGCAGCATCAGCCCAGCGCCAGCTCCATCTTGGAGAGCTTGTTCCGCTCTTTTGCTCCTGGCATGTCAACCTTCAGGGTGCTCTACAATTTGGAAGTAAGAAACACCTTTTCCTTGCACTTTGTTTGACTGGCCCATTTTGCTGAGAGAGTCATGCTTTGAGATACCAGAAATAAGTGAAAGATTTTATTATGGAATGATCTGCTAGAAAATTAATGTAGAAAAAAAAAAGATAAATTGAAATTTTTTTCACCTTTGAAAATTCTTAATTTTCTTTTTCCATTTATACCTCTATGCATTGTTTACTCACAAAGTAGCATCTGGGTAAAGAATTATGTGTCTCATTGCCTTCCTCTATAAGCCTTGCAAGTCTATAATATGAATTATCTTTAGCTTTCTTGATTAAATATATTATTTCTTTAAGTTGTGTTTTGTTGACATTAATAGAGATTTATAAAGAATTTGTCAAGAAGCACACTAACATTACTAGTTAAGCTTCTAAGGAGACTATTAGAATTAGAGCAATTACTTTTTATTATCTTTTATTTAGTCATTTGGGGTTTTATAATAAATGCATAGACTGAAGTAGCTTAAACCACAGTTTATTGTTGCTCATAGTTGTGGAGACTGGACAACCCCAGGTCAAAACATCACCTGATTCAGTGTCTAATGGGGCCTACTTCCAGGTTCTCACTGTGTCCTCACTTGGTAGACAGTGGTTAAAAGGGCTGTCTGAAGTCAATTAGAGCACTAATTCCTGTCGTAGAAACATCACCTTCATGACTTTCTCATTTCCCATAGCCTCCACCTTCTAGTACAGTAGGAATTTAAATTTCAAAAAGTGAATTCAGAGGGTGTCTTAAAGTTTTTATTGCTGTGAAGACATCATTACCATGACTACTCTTAAAAAGAAAACATTTAATTGTGGTAGCTTAGTCGCACCATCAGAGGTTCAATCCATTGTCACAACAGAGAGCATGGTGGCATGCAAGCAGACATGGTGCTGGAGTAGCTGAGATTCCTACATCTTGCAGTAACAAGAAGTCAACTGAGACACTGGGTAGTATTCTGAACATAAGAATCCTCAAACCTGCCCCCACAGTGACACATTTATTTCAACAAAGCCATATTTCCTGGGTATTGCCACTTCCTATGAGATTATGGGGACCAATTATATTCAGTCTACCACATTCTACTCCCTGGCACCCATAAGCTTATAACAGTATCAGATGCAAAATGGATTTAGTCCAACTTCAGAAGTTCCCATAGTCAGTAATAGTGCCAGACTTGTTTCAAAGTCCAAAGTCTCTTCTAAGACTCATCAATCTCTTTAACTATAATCCCTTGTAAAATCAAAGGAAAAATTAAATCACATACTTCCAACATATACACAGGATATACATTACCATTCCAAAATGTAGGGAAAGGAACATAGTGAGGGAAATGCGGGACCAAAGCAAGACCAAGAACCATCTGGGCAAACTCCAAACTCTGCATCACCATAAACGCTCTTCAGATCTCCAGTTCTGTTGAGCTTTGTTAACTGTAACACACTTCTCTCTCTTGAGCTGGTTCCACTGCCTGTAAGCAGCTCTCCTTAGCAGGTATCTCATGACTATGACATCTCCAACATCCTGGGATCTCCAAGTTAATTCAGGCTTCAACTTCACAGCTTCACAAAATGCCCTCTCTCCTAGACCTCCATTCAGGGACACCCCTGACACATGCCTGGCCTCAGCAGCTTTATTCCATAACTCCTTTTTCCTGTCCTTAACTCTGAAGCCAGAATCATGTGGCTGAAGCTGCTAAGTTCTGCTGCTTGTTGGAGCTGGAACATGGCTGCCTTGTTCAATTACATCTTCACCAGCTTTCTGTCTTTCACTGCCTAAGCCTGGCTGTCTTAAAACTCTTTGAGGCCAGCCTCAAACTCAGAGATCTGCCAGCCTCTGCCTTATAAGCGCTGGGATTAAAGGCGAGCACCATCACACCTGACTCTAACCTTTTCTTTAATTCCTTTTCACAAGTTAGAAACTTACCTGGGTAGGATCTTTCCTTGAGATTACTCCCTTTATTCCATTTTTAACCTGTTTATCTCCTTGAACACAGATTTTTGGCTCTATTCTACTTCCCGTGGCTCTTTTTCTTCTCAAAATTTTTATTTTATAATTTACCCTGCTCAGCTTGTTCCTTTTTGTTATAAATTATTAAAATTAACATTAAAAACCACATGACAGAGTCTATTCTAGGCTGTTTTGAGATGTCTTCTGCCAATGGAATTAATCTAAAATTCTTCACTTTAACCTCAAGCAGACTCTTTGGACAGGGGTAAAAGGCAGCTACTTTTTTTTTCACCAAAATAACACAAGAACAATCTCTAGGCAACATACTAAAATTCTTCTTCTCTGAAATCTCTTGAGTGAGTCCCCCTGCCTCCCATAGTTTATATATATATATCTTAGTAGCACCTCTGTCTTCCATGCTCCTACTAATATGGCACATAAGGCAAATGCTTAAAGTGTTTCACTGCTTTCATAACTCAAAGTCCAAATTCCTGCAAACAAATGCATGATCAGGCCATCACAGCAATACCCTAGACTCTGGTACCAACTTTTGTCTTAGGGTTTTCATTGCTCTCAAGAGACACCACAACCATGGTAACTCTTATAAAGGAAACATTTCATTGTGATGGCTCATTTACAGTTTCAGAGGTTCAGTCCATTATCATCATGATGAGGAGCGTGGCAGCATTGTGCAGGGAGTAGCTGAGAGTCTTACATCTTGCAGACAACAGGAAGTCGAGTGAGACACGGGGCAATATCCTGAACATAGGAATCCTCAAAGCCTACCTCTACAGTGACACACTTCCTCCAGTAAGGCCATACACACTCCAACAAAGTCACACTTTCTAATAATGTCACTCCCTATGAGCTTATGGGGGCCAGTTACATTCAAACTATCATAGGGGGCATACAGTCATTCAGCCAAATTCAATTACTTATCTCATTAAGAATAACTTTAAATGAATGTATTTAATTTACCAAACATTACTTGTTTCCTGTGTACAAATCATTACAATGGTTAAAAAGACGAAATAATTGTTTCCAGGTTTACATAAGACACATGGGATACTGGATGTATTTAATCAGGAAAACAAAGTATAAACAAAGTGGAAGGTATCTGGGTGCAAACACTTCTATTCCCAGGGACTCCTAGATCAGACTTTCCAACCACTATATTTGTAGAAGATAAAGCCTTGAATGAATTGGCTTTGTCCTAGAGATACATATCCACATCAGTAACTAGTAGCCTTAGGTGTATCATGAACCATAGATAGATAACAGGTATGGTGATTAGTATGTATTTTGAATAGATTTTGAGTTACAATGAATGCCATAATTAGGGGAAACCTATATTCCCTCCCCTTAGGCTTATTTATTTAATCTAATTTGGAGTATATAATTATACTCTTTTTTTTTTTGTTCTTGTTGCATATATGTTTAAAGTATTTATTTAAAAGACAGATTAGTTTTCAAAAGGAAAATATTTAGTAAAACATTTTAAAGATGAAATATGGCTGTATAACATGGACATTTAATAAAAAAGTACAATATTCTAAGACAAAATAGCCTAGAAGTTTTAGGCTTGTTTAAACTTAAAATTTTTTATCTTGTTTGGATATTTGTTTTCCTGTCATTTTTGAGTTTTATGGATTTAAAAAAAAAAAAAACCTGAGAATTGGAAGACTGGGTAGGTATAGAGCTACACAAAGTAGCCCGTGGAAACATTGGACTCAGCTACCAAAGAACACCCAGAGCTAGGGTTCCCTGGGTGGATTAGCCTACAACTGCTATATTTGGAGGCAGGTGTGACCTTTGGTTGGATAGGCCCATGGGGTCAACCTGACCCGAGAGAGGGATGCTGGTGCTAACCATTGTTATGCCCTCAAGTTAGAATTTCCACACTTGCCACCAGGGAGGCTGGACAAGCTGTAAAGAGTGAGAATTTTATTCTTACATACAGGCTCCCGCGAACCTGGGTCGATAGACTAATTCTGGCTCAGTGTAAAGGCTAAGGAACAATTTTTTATCTTGTGATTCCTACAAGATTAACTGCTTTTGAATGGATAGACTTTTCTGAAAAGCTAGGGTATAATTCTGTCATCTGTTTTGAGACCACCTAGCAAAGCAAGACCAGCAGTGGGGTGGAGCTTAAATTGCTTTGTCTTATAACCAAAGTACTGTGGTTATGAAATATCTCCAGTATAATTTAATAGTGTAATTTCAGGGCTGCAAAATAACTGTGAATTCCTTTGATAGATCTGTTTTGCTTCAAATGTAAAAATAAGTGGAAGACCTAACTCCCAAAACCACTTATTTTTGCTGGTACCTAAAAAATGATAATTTTCTTGAATTTTGCGCATGAACTTACATTTGCCTACCGAAAAACCTCAAACTTGATACTATAAATACCTGTTTCTTTCAAGAAAATTGATTTTCAATAAGCTGTGGCTCACTAAGAATGGGGTGTGTACACATGTCAATGGATAACTGCTCACAGGAAGGACTGCAGAACAGAGAACTCCCCTTCTCCCTGTTATACTTGAAACTGAGGAACTCCCTTTCCTAGAGAGAATCTAGGAAGAAAGTGTCTAATCAGAAACCCACATTAATACACAAGCTCATAATGCCCTAGGTTTATAGAAGTAGAGTTTTTAGAATAGAAAGTATTTTGAACTCAGACTATGTAAGTTAAAACTATGATTGTGAGAGATTTTAAATCATAACAACGAAATGAGCTATTATTTCCTGAACACTTGTTTGTACTGCTGCTCACTTAGTGCCTTGAAATTGTATTATACTTAAGGTGTGTATGATCATTATCCCCTTTAGCTGATGGGAAAATGAAGCAATGGGAAAATTACATATATACAATCTCTCAGCTCATAACTGGCAAAATTAGAACATGAACTAAATTGGCACTGGGTTGTAGTGATTTGTGTAGTAGAATCTCCCACCACAATATTCAGGTAAGCTTTAGGTAGATATTGTAGTCTCAGAGAAAGGTGGAGATGTCAGAGTAAGCCTACCTGGATTTGAAATCTCATAATGTGACCTTCAGCCCCCTAACTCACAAAGTGAAATGTATGCACCTAGTGCAGAGCACAAGTCCATTGAATAGGAGCTGGTTTTTAGGGACTTCACCTCATGCTTTTTGTTTTTGAGCTGTTTATACAACTCTGGCCTGTGTGTGTCTAAAGAACATATCTTGCATATTACATAAATTTATTTGTTGTTATCTAAGCTTGAAGGCATTTCATGAAAAGACTTAGTTCAAAGCTGGAAAAAGGAAATTCTAATAAAATGCAGTATGGAAAAATGTGATTGTCTTTATTGGGGAAATTAGCCTTCCTAACCTCCTGGGGAAACTGAGATGTGACGTTAGAGGGAAACTAGCTTGAGTGTTTGTACGGAAAGTGCCAGCCAGAGTGGTTAACTTTGCTTCTTTGCTTCCAGGTTCTAAGCTCCAAACTCATGCCAACAGCTGATGATGACATGGCAAGGAGCTGTGCGAAATCCTTCTGTGAGAACTTCCTCAAGGCAGGAGGTTTGAGGTTTGTGAGCTGCAAAACCAGTTAGGGTCATGTTAATTTATGTCTCTCACAGGAGCCTTGCTGCTTCTTCCAGTATATTGTTTGAAGCTTTATGAGGATTAAGACAAATAGGAATGGTGCTTTGATCCTTTAGGATATTTCTGTTCATTTTCTGGCTTTTGATTTCTTGAGAAACTTTATGAAGAATGTTTCCTTCCTCTGGTAATGGTGATATTTTCAAGAAGAGCGCTATGAAATGGACACCTGCTCCTAAGTCAGCTCGATTCCCATATGGCAGTGACATTCATGCTGGTGAAGTGGACAGAACTCTTCTCTAAAGAGTAACTCACAGCTGCCTCCTAGCCTGGAAGCAGGCATGTGGTCTATAAGAGGAGGTATATGGCCAGTGCTGAGGGAAGAAAAAGAGTTGGGGTATTAAGGCCAGGAAGTACTTCACAAAAAAAGGGATCTTTGTGTTGGGAATTGAGAATGAGTAGAATTTTTTTTTAGATCACTAAGCAGAGAGTGTTCTAAACCAAATGAGGGCAGGATGAGTAAAAAGCATAAAAATGTATTGCTTGTCTCTTGTATCACAGTTAGACTTGAGCAGAAGGTAAAAAGTGAAGAAAACTCTTCAAGCAGGAAAGAGTGAAGACCAACTTGAAGTTTGAGCAAAGGCTGGCTAACGAAAGTCCTGTATAGAAGCATAACACAGAAGAGAAGCTAGGCAGGGACCCTGAAGACAAAAAGGGGGAAGTGAGGATTGAAAGAGTTCCCAGTGGCTAAGAGTGCTGCTTACTGTTCTTACAAAGGAGCCGGGTTTGGGTCCTATAACCACCTGTCTATAACTACAGTTCAAGGGGGTCCAACGCTCTCTTCTGACTTCCTCAGGATATTGCAAGTATAGACATACATGGAAAATTAATATCACCTATCCCCACCCACCCCATTTTTCCTTGAGTTGGTTTTACTCTGTAGCCAACATTAGCCTGGAATTAACTTTCTAACTTGGGCCTGCCTTGATTATGTCAATTCCACAGCCTTGCTACACCCACCATATCCAGCCTTCAGTCTGCATTTTAGAAGTGTTCTTTTAAAACTAATTTTAAAAGCCAGGTGTAGTGGCACCTGCCTTTAATCCCAGCACTCATGGAGACAAAGGCAGGCAGATTTCTGTGAGTTCAGGGACAGCCAGGGCTACACAGAGAAACTCTGCCTCAAAAAATCAAAACAAAAGCTTGTGTTACCAACAGTTTGCATATCTGTGGTGGTAAAAGCATTATACTTGGACTTACTTGTGTATTTGTTAATTCATTGTGTTAAGCAGTGAGTAAAGTAGGTAAAATCCATGTCCCCATGAAGCTTGCAGTCTACTAGGGAAGGTGACAAATAAGCCAGTGAGTAAAGGGTTATATTAGAGGGCGATAGGATCTGTAGAGAGAAAGAAAATGGGAAAATGCCCATGTGGCTAAGTGACATTTTATATAAACTTGAAAAATACAAAAGCAGCTTGAAGATAGCTGGGAACCAGTCTCCAGAAGAGTAGGAAGTGTCTACTCTTATATGGAGAAGCCTGGTAACCTCTGGAAGAGGCCAGGGGTTGAGGTAAAATACAAAAGCAGCTTGAAGATAGCTGGGAACCAGTCTCCAGAAGAGTAGGAAGTGTCTACTCTTATATGGAGAAGCCTGGTAACCTCTGGAAGAGGCCAGGGGTTGAGGTAAAATGAGTGAGGCAGAGAAGTAGGGTGTGGCATTTTGGGGACACTCGAGAGCAGGATATAGAGCACCTTACACTCTGCAGCTCTGTGCAGGCAGTACCATGATCTGGTTATATGTTAAAAAGAAGGTTGGCCTTCTGAGAATAGATTTGGAGGGTGGAGAGATAACAATGGAAACAAAAAATTAGGAAGCTTTTGTATAATAATGTGTGTAGTAGAGCTGGAAAACAAGCTTGGCTCAATATGCCATTTCTTGGTGTATTTTAGAATTGCTAGTTCCACAAATACCAAAATAGGAATTATTTAGTGAGTGCAAACCAATTATCGAGAAAGGCTGCTACCTGAACATACTATCTTGGTTATGTGTTAGGCTAAACCACAAGTCCAATTCTTATGGAAGTCCTTGTGGAAGAAATATTGTTCATATTTTTATCAAAAAAATGTATGGAGATCTTTTATATGTAGAAAGTTGGTTACTAAGAACACTTATGGACTATTGCACTAGTTCTACACAGTTTTCTATTTTAGAAAAAAAAGTGTTGTCTTTAATATACTTTGTCTTTTTTTCTTTTGAAGTTTGGTTGTAAATGTCATGCAGAGAGATTCCATCCCATCAGAAGTAGACTATGAGACAAGACAGGGTGTTTATTCTATCTGTCTACAACTTGCAAGGTATGAAAGGATATTGCATTATTCTCACAAGGCAATATTTTAGTTTTCACAAATTTTATAATTTTAAAATAGTATGTAATAACTTTGAGTAAGAGTTACTTTTTATTTTTAAGGTTTTTACTTGTGGGACAGACAATGCCAACATCATTAGATGAAGACCTCACCAAAGATGGCATAGAAGCACTTTCTTCCCGTCCATTCCGAAATGTCAGCCGGCAGACAAGCAGACAGATGTCCCTATGTGGGACCCCAGAAAAGTCCTCCTACAGACAGTTGTCAGTATCCGACAGGTCTTCCATTAGGGTTGAGGAGATCATCCCCGCTGCTCGAGTTGCAATACAGGTAAGTGGCTGGTGAATGTAGAGGTGTTAAATACCTCCTGCTTAGGAGGGGGACTGTGGGTGTGGATAGCCCCAGTGTGAGCACTGCTGTCCATCAGTTCACCCTGAGTAGGGGAGGGAGGGGGACTGTGGGTGTGAATAGCCCCAGTGTGAGCACTGCTGTCCATCAGTTCACCCTGAGTAGGGGGGAAACGACTACAAGCACAGGAGTGGTTTAGTCATGAGGAACGGATCGGGTGGAAAACTGTAGAAGCCAAGTGTTCTGTGAGCTGAGCCTCAGTAGTAAGGGGTCTTCACCTGTGCTAGCGGGTCCTAAAGACCAAGTGGTGAACAGAACAGGGATAAAAGGAACAAAACCCATGTGTGCTGTGTACACTTCAGGAGAGGAAATGGCAAAAAACTAAATTGAGGAATGATTGGGTAAAACCAGAGCATGGAGAATGGAAACTACTGATAATTGATCTTGACACTAAGCAGTGTGGGTAGTGAGAGGGCAGTCCTGGCTGATCTGAGCTATATCCTGTGACCATGGGGTCGGAGAAGTCAGCGGATGGCTTCAAGGGCAGCACTGCCTTCCTTTCTCATAATGCCCTCTCCGTACTTCCTCAGACTATGGAATCAGGTGACTTCACTGCCACTGTCGCTTGTTTCATGAGACTGTCCTGGGCTGCCGCTGCAGGGAGGCTTGACCTTGTTGGAAGTAGCCAGCCAATTAAAGAAAGCAATTCTCTGTTTCCTGCTGGAATTAGAAACAGACTCAGCAGTTCAGGTACTGATTTAAAGGACAATGCTTTTAAGTAAACACAGAACAGTATGTTTTCCTGTGGCTTTTCAGTGTGTGCGTGTGTGTACATGTGTATACATATGTGTATATGTATCTATAATGATAATAACTAAAGAAGAAGAGCTCGTAAATTTGAGAGGGAGTAGGGATATTGGGTGGCAGATAGAAGTGATGTAAATACAGTACTCAGGTAGAAAAAAATTTTTAAAAGGCAATAATAAAGCATTAGGCAAGAAGTAGTTGTAAGAATAATCCATGTGCAGATTTGTCAGATTATAAAAAGTTCTTTCTCTTGCTTTTGAACTTGAGTAAAAATGTATTAGTCTTGACACCTTACTTAAGAGAAAGGGCATTTATTAATGCATAGAATAAATAGAGATGTCAAGTCCAACCATCTTTTCTGAACATGGAAGTATGTTACAAGACCTATAATTT
The DNA here is from genome assembly GCA_004025045.1 of Sigmodon hispidus. Taxonomy (NCBI): domain Eukaryota; kingdom Metazoa; phylum Chordata; class Mammalia; order Rodentia; family Cricetidae; genus Sigmodon; species Sigmodon hispidus. The sequence goes on from PVIH01003407.1 coordinate 80,345, forward strand.
GTGGCTGAAATACAAATTCCTCAGAAGTTTAATGTAGTAAACAGTTTCTTTCTTGGTTTGGCATGGATTCATGCCCACCCATGACTGGCGGTCTGTCTCTCTCTCTCTCTCTCTCTGTGTATATGTGTGTGTGTGTGTGTATGTATGAAAGAGACGGAGAGAGAGAGATACATAGTGTATGTGTGAGCTAGAGATCAACCTAAGACTTGTTCTTCAGGTATTTATTTGTTTTTGGTGTTGTTGTTGTTGTGTGTTTTGGAGTGAGGGGGCTGTTTTGAGACAGGGTCTCACTGGCAGAAATCACCCATTTGGCTGGTCTGTCTCGGCAAGCCCTAGGAATGTGCCTGTCTCCACCTCCCCAGCACAAGTGTATCCTACTATGCCCAGCTTTTCCATGGGTTCTGCATATTGAGTTCAAGTTCTTATTATAAGCATTTGCCGACTGAGCTATCTATCCTAGGCCCTGTCAACCTATTTTTTATTGGGCCTTTTTATGTTGTTTTATTTCTTAGCTTTGTTTGGTTTTCCTGCTCTATATGATTATGAATACATTAATAGTAGACCCTATAGTAACCCTAACCCTATTAATATACATTAATAGGTTTTTATAGTTTGGTTTTTGGGGTTTGTTTGTTTGTTTGTTTTTGTTTTGAGCTAGGGTCTTATTGTAACCTTGGCTGACCAGGTACTTGCTATCTATAAACTCACGGAGATCTCTCTCTTTTTGTTTCCCTATTGCTGGAATTGAAGGTGTGTGCCACTACATCCAGCTTAATAATAAAAGGGGTTTTTTTAGATTATGATATATATTATGCAGAAATAGTAGATAAATGATATTTTTATATCCATGTAGTCCATCCAGATTATTTTACAAGATACAAGACATTCTCACACCTGAAAGTAGTTTTGTCTTGTGAAAACATTCGAATTCCTGCAAATGTGTTTAAGTACAAAGCAGCTAGTGTGCACTGAATGTAGAGATTGCATCACCTTTCCCCTAGCTATGCTTTCTTGCAGTATTTACTGTTGCACAGGGACTCTGAGTCTTTCATTAAAACACTGCATGATCCTACAAGCCACACTAGACTTGTGTTCTCTGCCTTCAGGAAGCAACTGCAGCTCTGGCAGTGAAGGAGAACCAGCAGCCCTGCATGCTGGGATCTGTGTCCGGCAGCAGTCTGTGTCCACCAAAGATGCCCTGATTGCTGGAGAGGCTTTGTCTCTTCTTGTTACGTGCCTACAGCTTCGGAGTCAGCAACTGGGTAGGAGGCAGCTTATTAGTAATTTATTTCTTTAAGAGAAAAGCTGTATTTCTGTTAGGAATTGACATTCCTTTATAAATAGCTCCTTCTAGGGAGAGAAGGAGTAAGGAGAGTGAGTCTGTAGCAGAGCTGAAAATGGTGCTAGTGTGGTTCGTTTGTGTCAGCACACACAGCAATCAGTTGTCATAGGACCCTATGTCTGTCTGCCCTGTTGGAGATAATTGTGACTAGGAATTGAAGCACACAGGTTACTGCTTAATAGTAAATTATATGTTCCTGGTAGTTATACCATCATTCAAATTTATGAAACCTAGGCCTGGTTCTGCAATCTGTCTTACTGACCTGAAGTGAGTGGAGATTTAGGGCCTTAGTACCTCAGTATCTCTGCTCTGTCCTCTCTTTCTTGGTGACTCCATCCAGTTTCATAGCCTTAAATCCACCTAAACACTGATATCCAGCACACTAGTTTGAATCTGTGGCCTGGACCACTCCCCTCATAGTTCTACTTATCTCACATCTAAGCTGTCTAGAATGAACTTTGATCTTGCCCATACCACTCAAAAATCCTCCCAATTTGTGAGCAGTTTCAGCCTCCTGCATACTCTGGCTAAGGACCTTAGAATAACTATTACATCTTACTGTATCTGTATCTATTCTGGGAGTGCGGCCCCCTTCAGATTGTATTTGGAGTCCATGAATTTATACCTGTGTGATTAGTACTTTCAAAGTGCTGTCATCTCTTAATGAGATTGCACCAGTGTTGACCTAGTTTCTCTCCCTACTTCTGCCCTTGCAGTTTATTCTCCACCATAATCAGAGAGGGCCTTTTAATGTATTGGCCATATTAGGCCCTGCCTTCAGAATGTCCAAGCTTCTCTGTTCATCTACAGTAAAAGCCAAGTCTTTACTAACCCCTCAACCTACCATAATCCACAATAGCAGTGATTCTGCTTTCCCAGCTTCTTTGTCCCACACTCACTGGCATCTTTGCTATTTTCTCAATACACAAGCTACGTTCCTGCCACAGGCCCTTTACACTGGCTGCTACCTCTTTCTCTTACTGTTCTTCCCTCCTCTGCTAGTCTTTGCATACATAATACTTTGGTTAGATACTCCTTGACCATCTTTCCCCATGCCCACACACAACCAAATCCCCTTCTCTTACTCTTTTAACATCATTTGTTTTTATAGCCTTCAGTATAATACACTTACTTCTCATGGTATTGCCATCATCCCCTCTCTTCCAACTATGTTGTGAGCTCTGCCAAGCCAGAGACTTGTTTGTTTTGTTCCCTGATGAATCTCCTATACTCAAACTCCTGTCTAAGGAAGTTCTCAGAAAATACTCAGAAACGAAGTCTTAGCAATGCAGTTTCAGATATGTACTAATTGTCTAGTCTTAGTTGTAATTACCTATTTCAGACCACCAGAGATGCAGAGTTAGTAGTCATGGTGTATTTCTTTATAGTTTATTTTTATTTTATGTACATTGGTGTTTTGCCTGCATGTATTTCTAGTTACAGACAAGTTGTGAGATGTGGGTGTTGGGGATTGAATCCAGGTCCTCTGGAAGAGCAGCTAGTGCTCTTCAGCTATCTCTCCAGCCCCAGTGGTATATTTTTTAAAAAATCCAAACTAATTATGTAAAAGATAAATGAAAATTATCAAAATAAACATAGAAATTAGACATCTGCATTTCCAACTTTATAATTAATTAAATAGCTGCAGACATTTTCTCTGAGACAAATGCATTTGACGATTTTATATGAGAAGCATATATAATTATGAAATGGCTTTTCAAGCCTGTACCATACTTATAATTTAATTTTCCCAGGATTATTTGATTTAGAGATTTTCAAGTTGAAAAAATAGAATTTCTCCACATTTTTATCTTTTATCATGTATAAATTTGGGGTGTACTTTGTGTTACTAGCACTGGTAGTTTATTGAAATAATACTTCCTTATTGTGTAACTGGTATATTTGAGGTAGTTGTGCAAAGATGTGTGATGATGCACAGTTTCCTAGGATTGCTAGACAGATATGGGAAGCTAGTATGGATGGTCCTAGGGTTTGACTTTATATAGAAAAGACAACATTTTCTGCTTAAGTTTGAACTTAGGAAATTACTCACAAACACCAACATTTTGCAAGTGTACCACCTAATTAGTTCCTTTCTCCTTCCTCATTCTCCTTGTTCTCCTTAGGGTCTTTCTATAACTTGCCATGTGTTGCTGATTTTATCATCGACATTTTGCTTGGATCACCAAGTGCTGAGGTAAGGACTTCTATTACTTAGACCTTTGTCTTGTTATGGGCTTTCATAAACACCTGTTGGCATTGTGAAGCATACAGAAGGAATGGCTGCAGACCACCCTCTGAAGGAAAAGTGACCGTTTGGACTGCTGCCTACCTTCTGTCACTTCCTCCACAGTCCAGCAGAAGTTTCAGCGGTGGTGTTTGATTTGTTGTTGTTGTTGTTGTTGTTGTTGTTGTTGTTAACAACCAAAGAGCAGCCTCTGGGGTTGAGTGTCTGTGACCTGCAAGAACAGCAGGAATTTAACTTTGATATATTGGTCAGAGTCTGGAGAGATCAGTTTTAAAATATGAACTTTCATTATGTTTTACTTTTTTCATATGTGACCATGGATATGAACTTTTTAAATATTGGAAAATGGGGTTTTCTGACATTTATTTTTCAGAATAAAAGCCTATTAACTCAAGTAAAGTAATAGTTTCCAAACCACTTCTTTTTTCCTTTTTCTTCTCTCTTCTTCCCATTTTGGTTTTTCAAGACAGGGCTTCTCTATGTAGCTCTGGCTGTCCTGAAGCTAGCTCTATAGACCAGGCTAGCCTGGTGCATCACCACCACCCAGCAGCGTATTTATTTTTAATTAATCCACTTGCTTAGCAGAATCTTTAGCATTCAAAATTATAATAGTTTCACTTTTCTAACATCTTTCAGTACCTTGAATGAGTAAATGGTGTGGATTTTCAGAGTGTCACTTTTTACATAATCTGAAACATTGATGACATTTGTCCTTTACCACTGATCACATTTCAGATCCGCCGGGTTGCCTGCGATCAGCTGTACACTCTTAGTCAAACAGACACTTCAACCCACCCAGAAGTGCAGAAGCCAAATCAGTTCCTCTTGGGTGTCATTCTCACAGCTCAGCTGCCTCTCTGGTCCCCAACCAGTATCATGAGAGGAGTCAACCAGAGGTATGTGATACAAAGAGAATGGAGAAGCGAATGCACTATTCCTCTGTGGTCCATATGGGTGCTTGAGACAAGAGGGCTTCTCCTTCCCTCACCTAGCATCCTGGCTGTGCATGTTTTCTCCCTAATTGGTGAGCTTCTGTGGTTATTTGAGCCAATTCCCAGGGTTGAGATTACACTTCTGTCCTGCCTGTTGCTTTCTCAGCTCAGATACTTTATGGAGTGTGTATAGATGACTCTGGTAGTTTGGGCATCTTAAGAAGACTTTGTTTTCTAATCTGTAAACATGAGATATTTTATTATGTCATGTTTAATTTCTTCAGCAATGTTTACCACTTTACATGTAAGACTTCTCTCCTTGATTAAGATGACTCTCAAGTATCTTATGCAAATAGAATTATCTTTTTAGTTTACTTTTCAGATTATACTCTGTTGGTGGGAGAAGCATAACTTACTTTTGTTTGTTGACTTTTATATTCTGTAACTTTACTAAGTTAGCAGGGGACTCAGATGAAGTCTTTAGGGTTTTCCATATATTAATATGTTTGTTAGATTAGTGGATAGACAGTCCATTTCTGCTTCTCTGGTTTGGATGTTTTGGGGGTTTTTTGTTTGTTTTGTTTTGTTTTTTGCCTACTTGATCTAACTAGAACCTTCAGTGTTCTGTTAAATAGAGATGATGAAAGGAAAAGTAAAAACTTTCCATCTTAGACTGTCTGCATACAGTTGCTTATGATATTCTCATAACCTTTTTTTCTATAAAGTCAGTGGCAGCATTCTCACTTTCATTTTCAAGTTTAATGCTTGAGTTTTTGAGAGTTTTTTTGTTGGTGTTGTTATTGTTATTGTTGTTTGTCAGTCTAACTAAAGATGTGAAGGTATTTCTTAATTTTGTATTTTTTGATCCATTCTGAGCTTTTAAAAATGCATACATTTTCTAGGCAAGGCCTTTCCATTGTGTTAAGGTCTTACCCATCATTTGTTGGTCTTCATTATAAGATTAACAGTGTGTGTCAACATCTGCTATACTCTCATATGCTTTGTGATGTATGAAAATTCCGGGTCCACATATCTAAGTATCAACATGTCACTGTGAAGCATTTGACTTTTAGGTTTTAAAATTACTTATGTATAAATAAGAAGTCAATATTTTTTGTTTTGAAAATAGATTACTATGAGTAACTTGTTAAATTTTCAGCCCAAACTTCTATTTGCAGCTTACCATTAGGATTGAGCCTGAAGTGGACAGTAATTGTATTTTTAGTAATGAAAAATAATTGTTTAATAATTTAAAACTAATTTTCAGGAAATAGTTTTACCTAGTAGGCATCTGAACTAAAAGCAGATATCTTCTTTTTCCCTTGACTACTTGACTTTTGGCTTTGGAATTGGAACTTTTTCTAGGTGAAGTTTTTCTAAGCATAAATGTATTTATTTGAAGGACAGTGATTCTCAAGTGGAAGTTTTCAGTTATTTAAGAAGCTGAAGTTGGGGCTGGAGAGATGGCTCAGCGGTTAAGAGCACCGTCTGCTCTTCCAGAGGACCCGGGTTCGATTCCCAGCACCCACATGGCAGCTAACAACTGTCTGTAGTTCCAGTTCCAGGCAAAACACCAAGGCAAATAAATAAATAAATAAAGTTTAAAAAAAAAAAGAAAAAGAAGCTGAAGTTGTTGGGCTTGTCCTTAAAGTGAGAGTCACTTAATTTCTCTATACTTAAGGAAAAAGGCAAATTGAGGGGGTGGGGTCGAGTGGGTGCTACAAGGATGACTCAGTGGTTAAGAGTACTTGTTCTTGCAGAAGACCTGGGTTTATTTCTCAGCACCCACATGGTAACATCCATAACCCCAGGTCAATGGGATCCAGTGCTGTTTTCTGACTTGTGTGGGCACCAAGCACACACATGGTACACACACATACATGCAGATAAAACATTCACATGTAAGATAAAATGAATAAATATATCTTTTAAAAATGACAAACCATGAGATGAGATTTTAAGAACCTTTGATAGTATGCTGACTTACAAAGCTATTTAATTTCATATACAATTGAATAGTTATACTTTTCATAAATTTGAAATTTGTATCTCAAATTTTAAAAATTCTTAGTTTGATATCTAATTAGCAATTAACAAATCTTACTGTGCCACATAGTTTACCAAGGTTTTGTGTGTCTGTTTATTTTAACCCACCAAAAGGCCTGAGCTTGGATATTTTATTATTTGTATTTTAAAAATCTTGGTGCATTAGAGCTACTTGAGCCATTTATGTCTATTTGAATAGGCGTGCATGTTTATTTAATAAGACTATAATAAGCATTTAAAAATTAGAGTGAGGAGAGATAGGAGGTGTCCAAGGACACTAGCTTTATCTAAGTAGTGGAGCCAAGATTAAAACCAATCTGATTCTACCACCTATGCTCTTGTCCACTATAAGATAGTCTAGTTCCAGAGCCATGCTCCTGTCCACTATATAGAGTGGTTAGACATGTTTTAAAAAAAAAAAAAAGCAAACCTTTAAATTAAAAAAAAATGTAAAAGAAGTACCTGATTAATCTGTATGATTTCTGTCTTTTTCCTGCTACTCTGTTTTCTTCTTCTTCATACTTGTTTGATATTTGCTCATTGTTATCAGTCTTTCTTGTTCTTTTATTTAGTGCTTCTTAAAATAACTCCATGCATTTAACAGTTGATTGGTAGATAATAGTTCACATTTGAATGAACAAATGCAATCAGTGCATCCGTGCTTATGTTATTTTAAAACATGATACTTTAGTAACTTTCCTTCTCTTGACACAATTATTCCTAGACTACAGTTTAGCCAAAGTATTAATTTCTTTCATGCAAAAATAGATATTTAATGTAAGTAATTGTATAGTTGGGAAAATTACCTTGTTCAACTGCTTTGTGAACTTATTTTTATAAGGAAAATGCTTTATCTTTTAAAATCAGCCTCTCTTTAGTAACTGGAATCTATCTGGCTTGTAGACTGCTGTCTCAGTGTATGGAGTATTTTGATTTGCGGTGCCAGTTATTAGATGATCTGACAAGTAAGTAAACTTCTCACTGGGATTGTGGTGGGGATGGGTAGACCATACCTGACTGCCTGTCACAAAGACAGTCATTTGTAATGTTGGGTTGTGTTTTCTTGGAAATAGCATGTAACTCTATGAGCCACTGATGTCTGTTTCACTTATATCCCCAACCAGGGTACAGAGAAGGTCTGTTAACTCTACAGTTAGCCAGTCCCATTTGTAATTGAACTAAGAGAGAATTAACATGAAGGGTCTTTTTCTTGGGTGTAAGGTTTAATTTTACTTTATTTATGTGTACATGTGTGTTTTATGTGAACGTTTGCATGTGTGCATGAGTGCCTATAGAGGCCAGAAGAGGGATTCCCTAAATCTAGAGTTAACTGACTGTTATAAGCTACCTGACATGAACACTGGGAACTGAACTTAGGTCCTCTGAAGAGCAGTCAGTGCTCTTAACCACTGGGCACCTATCCAGCCCCTGTTCTGACAGTAAGGGTGATTAGTTCAGAGGTGATGGAATTGGCTGAAGCATGTTGATACTGACAGAGTCACTCAGTGCCTGAAGTAGCAGTATTAGAGCTTGCTTTTTAGAATGGAGATTTTACTCATCTATCCTTTCAAATAATGGAAATATTATTATATAAATAATGCAAATGTCCTATGTAAAGTTTAGTTTATATCAAGTGTTTAATATATTCTCTACTTTTTACACCAAAATTCACTTCAGATTACAAGAAATAAAATTCAGGGTCAACAAATATATTAATTAGAGTAGACCACCAAAGCCAGGTAAAATAAACACCCCTCTCTGTATATGCAAGTGTGCATATTTGGAATTTGGTGACAAGGAGGCAGCACACAGTGGTTCTCTGTGCCCTAGACACAGGAACAGCATGGTTTCTCCAAAGAAAGGAATCTTCCTTTCTGCGCTTCATTCTAAAAAGAAATTTCATGCAAAAATCTCTGTTCCTGCAAATGATCACAAAGCTCTAGTGTCCGATGACTGTAGCCTGAGCAGCAGCTGTATGAGCCGGTGCGTCCATGGCTTTCGGACCAGGACTTGATCTTTAACCAGTGTGATGAGACTGACTTGTTAGAGACGGGGGAGCACGGCTGGACTCAAGTACAAGTGTTTATATGTAACTGCCTGGCGGAATAGGCACTTTTCAGCCATATTTCCAGTGCAGAATTTGGTTGTCAGTTTGGCAGGGCAAAAGAGAGATTTACTACAAAAACAGAATTGTTCTCTGGAGTTTGGTTCATGGTTTAGAGACATAGGATTGATCTTCCTCTTTTGTATGTAGATCTGCCTCTTTGGTTTAGAAAGCACTGTGGAGAGCCTTAGTTCTCATTACTGGCCATCCCTGCCTTTTCTTAGGAGGTCTTGTATCCTAACCAGGAGCTTTGTTAGAGCCATGATTGTCTCTCTTATCTGATACTTACGTGTAGCATGGTAGCCTGCATGGGGTGCAGTCACGTGTTTGGTTTATGCTGTCATAGGCTGGATAGTATCTGCACCAGAAGGTTATTAATGACAAGGTTTATGAGTTCTATGAAGTGAATGGTTTGGACTTGACTTTGCTTCTTTCTTCAGGATTCCATGAATAAAATTTTTTTTCTTTGTAATAAATGTTTTCCTCCTCACTTCTACTCTCTTCTCAGCTTCAGAAATGGAACAGTTACGAATCAGCCCAGCCACCATGCTTGAAGATGAGATTACATGGCTGGATAACTTTGAACCTAATCGGACAGCAGACTGTGAGACCAGTGAAGCAGACAACATCTTACTGGCAGGACATTTGCGGCTCATTAAGACCCTGCTTTCACTCTGTGGGGCAGAGAAGGAAATGCTTGGTAATTATTACTTCATTTTATTGTGTAAGAGAGTACCTTAGTAGTCCTTTACTGTCAGTGTTGTGTGTAATTGGGACATATGATAATTGCTAAATGTTCCATGAAAAACTGACCTTTTAGGAGTAGGGAATTGTCTGCAGTTTTAGTGACTAGCAAACCTTAAGGTGTCTTTTACCTGTGTCATTAAACCACATAGAGAATTTTACAGTGTCCAAAATAGTTATATCACATACCTTTTAATATCAAGTAAAAGTTATAATTTAGAGTAGGTTTACCTCTTTTGCTGTTACTATTTTATGACATATCTTCATTCTTATAAGGATGATTCTTACCTAAGGAGTCAATCCCCACCCATTATTTTCTCAGTGTTGGAGAAAAATGTTAAGATTTCCCTCGAAGTATAGTCATAGTTTGAAAATATATATCCAAATGCTATAAATTATATTAGAAAACAAACCAGAATATAACTTCCCTGATTATAGCACTGGACTCTATAGAATCTTCTTGGATATTAACGATGTATAGAAAAGAGTGATTCTTCACCAGGAAGAAGAAGTATTATTTTGCCTGAAGGAAAATAGGCTTAAAAATTTCATTAGCCTTTGTGCAGAGGACTTCCTAATGCCCAGAGTAAGATCACTCACTCAAACCATTCTCCTGTGGTGTTCCTGGCACTGGCGTTTCCAAGGGGAAAGCTAACTCCTTTCACTGTCATAGAGACCTAAAGGAAGGGTGTCACCTGACTGTTTTACCCTGTTCCTTGTCCCACCACACCACCACAGATCTGTGCCGTGTAGTAACATGTTGTTTGTGCTCTAACAAATAAAGTTGTCCTAAAGATCAACTGGCCTAAACAGAGCTAACCATTAGTTACCATAGAGGCTACAAGTGGTAGCACACGCCTTTAATCCCAGCACTTGGGGTCTTATCCCTTTGATCCCAGGTCTTGAGAGACACAGGCCTTCAATCCTGGCACTAGGGAGGTGGTGACAGGGAGTGATATGGTTGGGCAGAAAGAGGAATATAAGGTGGGAGGAGACCGGAGCTCAACTCCTCCAGTCTGGGGGCTCTCCAGTGGCTTGCTTCTTTGTCTCTCTGAACTTTGAGCATTTACCCTGATATCTGTCTGGGTTTTTATAATTAAGACCAATTAGAATTTATGCTGTAGTGCCACAGAGTAAGCACTCATAAAAGTAAGCTTTAACTTAAACCCAGTGCTTTGCTGTTAGGTGGCCTCAGGTGCCTGTGATGCTCTGATAGGGAGGTACAGTAGGATCTTAGAATTAAAGTCTGTGTTCATCCTCAATGTGCTCTTATGCTCTGTTCCAGGTTCTTCACTCATTAAACCATTGTTAGATGACTTCCTTTTTCGAGCTTCTAGAATTATTTTAAATAGTCATTCTCCAGCTGGCAGTGCCGCCATCAGTCAACAGGACTTTCATCCAAAGTATGGAAAATGCACGTTGTGTTCAGTTTTGGTAAAATCTCTTAATTCACAACTGTAGTCCAAAGATTTTCTTAACTTGGAGTTTGTCTCCCATCGTGTGGGTTTGTTTGTCCTGTGCTTTCTACTTTAGCAAATGCATGCATGAGCTGTGTATGAAGTTTGCCTGCATATGGTGAGCACTGAGCAAGTGGACTGGAGAGTTCTCATTCTCAAGGCAGGCTAGTAAGGACCTATGTGCTGATCTAGTCGGTAACAAATTCCAAGGGAAGCAAAGGTGGTAGGAAATGTGTTTAGGGGTTGGGAAGGTAGCTCAGTGGTAAAGCACACATTTAACCATGTAAGGATCTTGAGTTCAAGCCCCATCACTAAAGGGAGAACAAAGAACTACCTCCAAGTAAACACATTCCAGTATAGGCTTCAGGATTTTTTAGAAGAAAGATCTAGAGCCTGTCATTTGCTGTGTCATACTATGTTCTCATATCTACAACTGCTAGTTATTTATTACAGCTGTAATTTTGGAATCAAGGGGATATAAATGTCAAATTTGTTGACCCTGTTCAAGTGATATTTAGACTTTTGTTCATAGAAAAGGCAGCAATAAGCTGCCATTTAACTTACTCCAAGCTGAACTTAATTTTCTAAAGAACAGAGTTACCTGATTAACCATGAAGAGACTCTTCATTTCAGAGATGACTGGTACAGGCCAGGCATAGTAAGCACTGTATAGAATCCCACTGTATAGTGTCATGTGTGAATACTTTTCTAGCTACAGATGTTCTTCTTAGCAGAATAGACTAGAAGGCAGAGAGAGGAAATGATTAGAGCTCTTAGACTGTCCTCAGGGCTGCGGTTTTCATCCTCATTCTTGCCTGGTCTTGTCTTGGAATATTTAGCACTAGGTCCCTGGATCTCTAATTAAAGCACTAGGAAATATTAGTGTTTTGATTTTTTTCAGTAAACACAAATATATTTATATATATATAGCAGTTTTAATGAAAAATTTTATTGATGCATCCTTCATATAATGCCTGTAATAGAAAAGCAAACATGCGTCACTCTCTTCCCCAGTGTACTAAACTTATTAATTCATTATAGTGACCTTCCCACCAAAACCTTGAAGCAAAAGCACATTAAAACTCTGAAAGTAAATGTATTTTTTTGTCACAGTAACAAAACATCCACCTTTACCTGTGTGTGTGTGGTGCTTCTCTATTCACTTCTTGGCCATCCTTTTCAATCCATACACCTAGGAAAGAATTAAAGGACAGTACGGGTACAATGTCAGGTAGAGTGCTAACTCAAGAGCCTGAGAGTCCCAGAATTCCCCTCCTGCACTTTAAGTGGTCCTGTGCAGAGGTTGGATGTCCTCATCTGTGATGATTCATTCTAATCTGTGATGACTTCAATAATGCAATGTCAGATTGATGACAGTTCAGAATTACTGCCCGAGTGGAAAGGCAGGCCATAGAGGAAGTCTGATTTCCTGCATGTCACTTTCATAAATTAATTTGACAAACTATTTTTGTCTCCATTTTGTGTAACAAAGTGGGAAGCTAATTAGTGTCACTCGAGAATTATTGAACATTGGGCATATTTGAGATGTTTATTGCATCTATTCTTATTTTCATAGCTTCCTTTTTTTTTAATTTGGGAGAAAATTGCTGATTATTATCAGGCTAAGAAGATAATAGCTCTGAAACATCTTCCTGCCGTCTGTATTTGGGGCACATAGATGACTAGATTTCCATCCTAGGCCTACCTTAGCTGTTTAAGGGATTATAGTGCTTGTATTTTGATTTCAGATGTTAATTCTGAAGATGGCTTATACTTTTGTTCTTAGGTGTAGTACAGTAAATAGCCGATTGGCAGCCTATGAAGTTCTTGTGATGTTAGCTGACAGCTCACCTTCAAATCTTCAGATTATTACAAAAGAACTACTTTCAATGCATCATCAGCCTGACCCTGCTCTCACCAAGGAGTTTGATGTAAGTGTTTAGATCTAATGATATACTTCCTTGTGTGTATTCTTGTAAGTGGAGGCTAGAGGTTGATATTTATGTCTTCTGCCATTGTCTGCTCTGTTTTGCTGAAGCAAAACATCACTTGCACCCAGAGCTAATTAGACTAAGTGAGCCAGCTTGCTCTGGGGACCCAAACTCCAATCTCCACTTCACCTACTAAGCCACCACCCCAGCCTTCATTTAACTTTTTAGAATGTCTTGTAAATATATATTTACACTTACTTTTTGGCAGGTATGTCGGTGACAAGGATCAGGTATCTCAGAGGCTAGGACAGGCTGTGGGAGTTGTTTCCACCTCCCACCTCAATGTGGCCTAGGGATTAAACTCAGGTTTGCAGGCTTTACAGCAAGTGCCTTTACCAGTACACTGAGACATTTCTCTAGCCCCTAAATATATATGTTTAAGACTGTATTTTCATTATTCTACACATAACCAAGTCAAATGTTTTTGGCATGGCATGTTTACATGCTAAGATCAACTAAATTTTTATCAGACTTCATCATTGTATTATTATGAAATGTCCTTTCAGTCAGAGGTGAGCCAATTTCAAACTGACTAATAGTCAACCTCAATTTAAAAGTAACATTTTGACCATTTTTGTTATTTGAATTTTTTATTTTTGTTTTTTCAGTAAATTTATTCTGGCATAGTGCCAGGCACTTGAATTTCAAAGCCAGATAAATTGAATAAGATTCATAGAGTTTATAACATGTTAAGAAAGGTTTTAGACTTTTGTAGTTGAAAAATAAACATACTACCCAGCTGTTGGTCAGGCCAGAGTGCAAGAGACAGATCCATCAGCACATTGTTTCAGCACTGGAAATGTGTGAGTTTTAGGTGTGTCCTGAGAGCTGTACTAACAGAGTAACACTTCATCCAGTGTCTTAAAATGCCACTAGAGAAGATGAAACTTGAAATAGGAGCTTAAAGGCTAGTGATGCTCGTTGAAGCAAGAAAGAAGCCATTTATTTCATTCCAAAAATGAGACGAATGTGGGGGAAGCTCCGGAGCCTCTTACTATCTGTTAGGAAATACAGAAAGGAAGGAAGTTGCAGATGCACTGAAAGACACTGTCAAAGCTGATTTGCTTTCTCCTCTTACAAATGAAAAGTCAGACTCGCTTTTTGGATGTGTGAGTTGAATATCCCTGAGTACACAGGTTAGAACGGTGGCACAGTTGTCCTGCTGATAGGAAATAACACTGTGAAGAAGTGGAAACATATATGAGCACTGAATTGGGAAGGAAAAAAAGCTCACTTCTTATGCTTCAGTTTGTAGTACTTATTTTATAATGTGTTTTAGCCACGTATGTGTTTGCTTCAAGTCAGGGATGTTACCAACATAAGGAATATAGCAGTCTTAGATAAATACTTTGTTTTTTGCATTTAAAATTTTTTTTATAACTTAAAAAAATAAAAAATCTGTGCTTTGTACTACAAATGTAAGTTTGTGTTAGGTCCTAGAAAGCACCCTGCTGTCAGTTACTTCTGATATTAAGGAAAAGCATATGAGACCCAGTAATGCTTTGAGGTCCAAAAGAGCCAAATGGTTTTTTTTTGTTTGTTTTGTTTTGTTTTGTTTTGTTTTTCCCGGCTGTTTGCTTATTACATGGCTGCAGACACTTATGTGTGGTATGGTAGGAGAGCCAAGCTCCTGGTGTACTCACATTCCCACTTTAATTATACTATATCCTTTTTCATTTTGGAGAGGTGCCATGTTGAACATTAGCCAAGATGCCTTATCTGGATTATTTCTACCCAGAAAAGCACTATATTAGGATCTACATTTTTTGATAGCATTCGTAAGTAAAATCATTGGGGTTTTTTTTTTTTGTCATTTTAATTGTATACTTACTAGAAAAAGCTTAATAGAAGAGCATTACCCTGTCTAAAAAAGAATTTGAGCCTTCCCTCACTGCAGAGTTCCTCATGACAAATATTTCCTAGAACAGTGCTTCCTTTATTCAGAAAACTGCATCAGTTGTTTGTAGGATCTATTGTATCTGCTTGATTAACTGAATAAGGCTTACACCACTAGACTATAAGCCCTTAAAGATAAGGACCATGAACGTTTCTGTTCTTTCTTAATTCCTAGCACATACTAAGTCCTTAATAAACACTTGTTGAATGCTAAGTGAATGAATGCAGGTCTACATAGATGAGCTCATACCTGCTTTGTGTACGTGTTTTATGAACAAAAAAGAAACATTAAGACCATTGCATTTTGTCATCGCTCCAGCCCCTAACATGGGTACTTGAGCATAGGCTCTGTTGGTTCGGTCTTATACTCTGTTAGATGGACAAATCTGAGTGGATTACTTTTTCTTCCTAGTCCTTCTAAATGGTAGCTATGGTGAAGTACTCATTCCCTCCCCACTGTGTGTTTCTTTCTTCCCCAGTACCTTCCCCCAGTGGACAGCAGATCCAGTTCAGGGTTCGTGGGGCTGAGGAATGGTGGTGCCACTTGTTACATGAATGCTGTCTTCCAGCAGCTTTACATGCAGCCTGGACTCCCTGAGGTGACTTCCTTCTCAGTCCTGTTTGTCATGAGAGAATGTGTGGATTGTCTGCCAGTTGTTCTGTGCTTGGTTATTGTTTCTTTGGGTTTGTAGTGTAGTTCAAAATTCTTTGTTAGCTTCTGGAGTTGATAAAGACATTACAGTTACACATTTTTGTAGATCTGTTATTTGGCCAAATGTAATTTTTGTACATAAAGAGTTCTCAACATATAAAGTTTCACTTTATATTTTAGAATTTGTGACTATTTTCAGTGGTTTTTATTAACATAGTCACAACTTGTGGGGTAACAGGCAGTATTTTGAAAATATTCCATAATTATCATGTAGCATTTGTTTCTAAAAATACTTATCAGCACCAGTTTTTCTTAATAAAATGGAACTTAAAAAGGTACTTTACGCTTGGTCACACCAACTAAGAAATGACAAACCTAAATTATCTACAGGGTTGTCTCCACATCAGACACTTCTTAGCATACTTACACAACAGAGTGGGTACTCGTGTGCGTGTTTGGGGTTAGTGTGAACCAAATAAAAGTTTCTCATTTAATAATGCTCTTCTTCATAGTCACTTCTTTCCGTGGATGATGATACAGACAATCCAGATGACAGTGTATTTTACCAAGTACAGTCTCTCTTTGGACATTTGATGGAAAGCAAGCTGCAGTATTATGTGCCTGAGAACTTCTGGAAGGTAGTTACAGTAACTATAGATTTGATATTAGGTAATATTTAAGTTTGGCTTTACTTTTTACTCTAGTGAAAATGGTTTTCTGTCAGTACTAACAGCCTATCAGAGAATTGAATTTGATTGACAATTCATGGGTATCTGCTTATCTGTTTTGTCTGTTTCTTATGATTTTCATCTTAGCTCTTTAAAATATTATTCAAAGGGACTAAAGAGGTGACTCAGCAGTTATACTGCTTTTGCAGATACCCAGTTTTGGTTCCCAGCACCCACACCAAGCAGCTCACAACCACCTGTATGTCTAACTGCAGGGGGATCTGACACCTCTGACCTTTGCATTTATGTGCACATGCGCGTGCACACACACACATTAAAATAATAATAAAAATAATCTTAAAATAGTGATTCAGATCATCTCTCTGGACCTGTACTAGTATTGCTGGTGCCTCTAAATAAAGGACACTGCTGTTCTTTGCCTCCCAGAGCAGAGGTCACTTCTAAGAGAAACATTTACTGTAGTGTAGTCTTAAGGGCTCACCCTTAACCCACTTCTGGTTTTAGAAACTTGCCATGGTATGAAGGACCAAGAAAAATGCACAGATGACAGAATACACACCTCATCCTAATATGGAACTTGAGGTTCAGAAGCACTTATGTGATTCCATGTATTAAGTTGAAAGCATGTTGCTTTCACTCTAAAGACCTATTTAATTCTTGCTACACAGATCTTCAAGATGTGGAACAAGGAGCTCTATGTGAGAGAGCAGCAGGATGCATATGAGTTCTTCACTAGTCTCATTGATCAGATGGATGAGTATCTCAAGGTAATGAAGGGCTCTGTTGCCCTTGGTTCCTTCAGCTAGTTAGTTACAGTATAGGAGAGATACCTTAAGGTTCCCAGTGATGGAAACTCACTAACGAGGAAGTAGTCATCTTGAGCATCACAGTTGCAGTTCATTCCTCATTCATCTAAGCTGATAAGACAATGTCGTTTCTAATCTATGTACAGAGTGAAAGACCATTCGTGCATGTTTATTGTTGCAGTATCTTAGAGGTAGTCTGGCTGCAGAGTACCCAGTGAAGTGATGGTCCCCTGGTGGCAGTTCTGGGGACTGGGAGACTTCTCTGGCAAAAGGACAGAGGGCCTAGATAGAATACTATTTGTGATAATGCTTTCATCACTCAAAACTTTCTGCCTTTCCCAATAAAACATGTGACAGACTTGACCAGATGTGGCACCGTACATCTTATCAATAAGCATAATTATTAAACTTATTACACTCCATCTATTTTAAATAACTTACAGATATACAATATCAGTCTTGAGGGGAAAAAAAGCAAAGATTGTCAGAGTTGCTGCTGTCTTGCAACTTCAGCACAGAAAGCAGACTCCAGAGTCATAATGGAGTACTGGTCATGATCAGCTCTCGTGGACCCTCTCTCTCCTCTTCTGACTGTCTGCATGCTCTGGTGCTCTGGCACTGGGGCCAGTGATGGCTTATTAGACTTCCTTTAGTTTTTTAGCTGAAACTACTCTTTTTATTTCAATGGCTAAATTGAAATTTTTAAATAAAATGTTATATGAACCAAACCTGTACATTCTAGGGCTATCATTTAAAACTTTTAAATTTTTATTCCAATAGAAAATGGGGCGAGAACAAATTTTTAAGAATACCTTCCAGGGTATCTATTCTGATCAGAAGATCTGTAAAGATTGTCCTCACAGGTTAGTAAAAATGTCACTGCTATATTAAACAATGCTAGGGATAGGCATGTAACTCAGTGATACAGCATTTGTCTGGCAGGTACAAGGTCCTGGTTTTGATGCCCGAACCTTGGAGGGGAAATATCTTTAAATGATGTTTTAGTAAATTATAAATGTTAATTTGTTGATTGACTTGTAAATTTATTTTTTATTGAATCTATAAATGTTCAATGAATTATATTCCTTTGATTTCTATAATTACTTTGTAGCCTTAAAGTATTTGTTGAAAATCATGTTCAGTTGATGAGCTTTTAGCATGCTGGGCTTCTGATTGTCCTGGCTCTTGGGGAGTGTTGAGCTCACATATTATGACAGTTTCATTGGTTCTCCATTCGTGCGTTTCTTGTCTTTCCCAACCAGATACGAGCGTGAGGAAGCATTCATGGCTCTCAATCTAGGAGTCACTTCTTGCCAAAGTTTGGAAATCTCTTTGGACCAGTTTGTTAGAGGTGAAGTTTTAGAAGGAAGTAATGCATACTACTGTGAAAAGTGTAAAGAAAAGGTATTACATTTGCCCTTTACAGGAAACAGTGTTAGTGTTGCTTATTACTCCATACAGGTCAGGGTTAAGTTCTGCTTGCTGCTTCCAGTAGATTGTGCTTGTAATTATTTTACTTGGATACCAAAAGCTTTTACAAAAATTATTTTGACTTTCTTCAGGGAGTTAATTGTTTTGTTTTTGTTTTTTTTTCTTAGAGAATAACAGTAAAAAGAACATGCATTAAGTCTTTACCTAGTGTATTGGTAATTCACCTGATGAGATTTGGCTTTGACTGGGAGAGTGGAAGATCCATTAAATACGATGAACAAATAAGGGTAACTTCTCTCCCTTCCTAAAATTTATCTCAACCATGACCCTCCCTTCCCTCTTTCCTTTTTTTTCTACATTCTCTGTCCCTGAAGAGCAGCATGAGAAGTCTACAGCCCTCGTTTGAAAAGCTACTGCTCATAGAACAGGCAGATCTACAAATGATGCCTTCATTTCTGGCAGGCACCCTAACCGGGGGCTGTGAAATAAAATGCTTCTGTAACACACAGGCACGTGTGTGAATGGGGCAGGAGTCAGCCCTTGTTTCAGGAAGCATAACTCTTCCTTAATCTGACTTTAATGTACTGCCAAGTATGTTCCCACTTAACATTAATGTGTTCTTTTTACTTTTACATAGTTTCCCTGGATGCTAAATATGGAGCCTTACACAGTCTCAGGAATGGCTCGCCAAGATTCATCTTCTGAAGTTGGTGAAAATGGGAGAAATATGGATCAAGGAGGTGGAGGATCCCCACGGAAAAAAGTTGCCCTCACAGAAAACTATGAGCTTGTTGGTGTCATTGTACACAGTGGGCAGGCACATGCAGGCCATTACTATTCCTTCATTAAGGACAGGCGGTAAGGGCTCTTAGCCCTCGTGTACTCGGTTTTCCCTGCTGAACTCTGTCATCAGTGCCCACCATTGGAGGAACGCAGGGAGGGGGAGGGGGAGGGTTTTAAAGCCCAGGGTGGCCTCAAATTCTGAGTCGGCTTCTGCCTTCCAGGTGCTAGGGCTATAGTCATGTATCATAATGCCCAGCTATAAAGAAATTTACATTAGTCTTTGTTCTGCATTTCAAATTTTTTAAACTTAGGATAATTATTTTTATTCCTTTGATTTGAAAGTTTTAGAAACTGAAATCACTACAGCTCTATTGCTACATTTTTTTCTTAGATGCTTTATTTAAGTAGCATCATCTGCTTTATTTGTGCATAATACATACTGATAAATGCAAGGGATAAAGGTAATTTTTTTAAAATCTTATGTTTATCTGCTCTCTGGTCCTAGGGGGAGTGGAAAAGGAAAGTGGTATAAATTTAATGACACCGTTATAGAAGAATTTGACCTTAATGATGAGACCTTGGAGTACGAATGCTTTGGAGGAGAATATAGACCAAAAGTTTATGATCAAAGTAAGTATTCATAAGTAGATACTGATTTTTTTTTCTTAGATTTTATTTTTTAATGTGTACTTTTCTGTCAGATTAGAAGTTATAACTCTTTATGTAAAAAAACAATGAATTTTATTCTTTCTGTTTGTATTTTTCCAGCTATAAAACCACAGCTATTTTTTTACCTTTTATTTTTTAATATTTTTTCTAAATACAGTTATATTACATTTTCTCCTCCAACCCCTCTTGCCTCTTCATACTCAAATTGATAAGCTTTTTTTTTATGATTGTTACATATGTGTATATATGTTTGAGTGTGAATATAGATCAATACAACTTGCTGAGTCTGTTATGTTGGTGTTGAATATATGGTTTCAAGACTGGCCATTCTTTATTGGACAACTCTTGATAGTCAATGTGATATACTCAAGCTGCTTAGGGGCATAATGTCTAAAAATAATGGGAACTAACATAAATCAAGAGACTGAAATAACCTTAGGCAAGAACCAATAAAGAATTTCAATTAATTTAAATTTTAACAATTTAAAAATAGTTTCAGAACTAGTTGGCCACTAACATGTATGTTTTCATTTGACTTACACGGAGGTGTAATTACTTCCAGGAGATAGTTCTAGCATCCATGCTTCCAAATGTTATTTATTCTGCAGTGTGTTAAAGATGTCTTCCTCTGTCCTCCTGCCTCAAGGGCAGTACCTTAACTTACATCCTAGGAAACGCTCTGGAGGACCCACATTTCTATTTACACTTTGCTCTCTGCACATTTAGTAAATAAATTGTTGAGTTTGTAGGCCCTTTATTATAGTATTCACACTAAAAAAAAAATCTTGTTTACTAAGACCTCTCTTTTAATGTCTTGCAAAATAGCAAACCCATACACTGATGTACGTCGAAGATACTGGAATGCCTACATGCTCTTCTACCAAAGGGTGTCCGATCAGAACTCCCCTGTATTGCCAAAGAAAAGTCGAGTCAGTGTTGTAAGACAGGAAGCTGAGGATCTCTCTCTGTAAGTTCTTGCTGTGTGTCTTCAGTAGGTATTGATAGGATCTTCATAATATAATGCCCAATGTTTAAAAATCATTAGCTATGCTTAAGAGAAATTCTAAAAAGAAACTAAGAAGTCTCTTGTTTCTTATTCTAGGACTTTATTACAAGAAGTTACTTTGTATTTAGAAATATGCATATAAATTATTCATAACAGAATTGAGATTTTTATTTTCAATCTAGAAATGAGATATACTAAATGCACTTTCTGTCTAAATCAAAATATTATAACCTGAAAAATGGTTTTATTTGGTTTTGTTAATGTTCTTATTCTTAGTAAATTGCCTTTACTATATTAATGAGATCAGAAAAAAAGTGTGCAGTTTAATTATAGTACCCAGTATATAAATGTGGCAGGTCTTAAAGACTGTGGAACAAAGCCCTTTATGCTTACCAGTCTTTGCTCTTTTCCCTCAGGTCAGCTCCATCTTCACCTGAGATTTCCCCTCAGTCCTCTCCTCGGCCCCACAGGCCTAATAATGACAGGCTTTCTATTCTAACAAAGCTTGTTAAAAAAGGTGAGAAAAAAGGACTGTTCGTGGAGAAAATGCCTGCTCGAATATACCAGGTAAGAATCACATAAACAGGAATAGAGAGGTGGCTCAGCTGTTACGAGTTTTTAACTGTTTTAGCAGAGGACCTAGGTTTGATTCCAAGCACCTACATGGGGGCTCAAAGCTACCTGTAACCATGGTGAACATACATAAACAAAGGGAAAAATACTGATACACAAAGTAACAATAAATAAATCTTTGGATAGAGGGCAGGTAAATAATTCTCAAAGGGAAAAAACCAAGATGAATATCAGAGTCCATATTTTTTAAATATTTATTTATTATGTATATAATATACAGAAGAGGGCACCAGATCTCATTATAGATGGTTGTGAGCCACCATGTGGGTGCTGGGAATTGAACTCAGGACCTCTGGAAGAACAGTCAGTGCTCCTAACCTCTGCCATCTCTCCAGCCCCCAGAATCCATCTTGTAAATCCAGAGTACTCGTGGCTTCTCTGTTTCTTGCCCCCATGTGCCACTTGAACACCCTCACTTGTCCTTGTGTCTTCTATGACAGATATAGAGGCTGTAGAGACAGTGCCAAGATTGCCAGCACTATCCCTGAGAAGAGAAACACATGGTGGAAATTATTTTAATTATTTTATTTGAGAGAACAAGTCAAGACCCAGAACGTTCAATTAAGACTAAGCTGACTGTGGTGACCATTGGTCACTGAATACCTGCTCGGTGCTACAGACAGTACACAAGCTTTAGTGTGCTTTGTGGTTTTTTGGTTTTTGGTGTTTCGTTTTGTTTTGTTTTGTTTTTGAGAAAGATTCTCAATTGTGTATCCCTGACTGGCCTAGAATTTACTGTGTAGATCAAGCTAGCCTCAGACTCAGAGATCCACCCACTTTTGCCTCCCAAATGGAGATTAAAGGCATGTATCACCCACACCTGGTAAACAGGTTTTTTATGAAGTAATTAAAGTTTAAATTTTTTGTAGAATAAAAGGTTTTACTCCTATTTTTCAGATGGAACAAAACAAGACTTATTATAAAAAGGGGAAGGGGAATGGCCTGAAATCTCACAAGGCAAGGGTTTGAAATCAAGGCTGTCCAGTTTCTAAATCCAGACCTTACACACTAAACAGCCCAAGCTAGTGAGGCAGAGCCAGAAAATGGAAGGAAAGTCTGGAGTCTTCAGAAGAAAGAGCTGAGCTACCTAAGCCAGGGAGATATAGAGATGGCTTGCACTTAGGGAGCTCTGTTTGGCCTTTCACATGGCTGGCTTAGTTCTCTAAAAAAGATTAGAAGGAGTGATAGCTTACCTTTCTACTGTGGCTTAGATTTATATTCTCTCTGTCTCTCTCTCTGTCTCTGTCTCTGTCTCAAGATCCAAAGCTTGAAAGGGGGTAATTATAAATTGTAATTTGTTTTTCACACATACCTTTAATTCGATATTTTGGTAGAAATAACCCTCCACATAATATTTTACCTGTTTGTTAAAAATAATCACCGATTTTGTTTTGTAGATGGTGAGAGATGAAAACCTCAAGTTTATGAAGAATAGAGACGTGTACAGTAGTGATTATTTCAGTTTTGTTTTGTCTTTAGCGTCGCTGAATGCCGTAAGTAGCTAGTTGTAACTTAAAAAAAAAAGCAATGCCTTTATTTCAGGTGTTAGCCATCAGCTGGATGCAAAACACCATTTCCTATAAATGTGTTACTTACTGGGTGACACTAATATGCAGGCAGCTTTGGGGCTGTACAGTGTGGATTATGAGTAGTGTGAATTAAACATGGTGAATTTTTGGACTTTGTGACATATTTGAGGGAGTTTGAGTGACCATGAGTCTTATCTCTTTCTCTTGTGCTTTATGGATGAATATTTTCTAATCTGTAGTCATATACTGTCAGACTCATAATTGACTTTTCAGTACTTCCTGTCTAGAGTACCATTGCTAGAATTTGCCAAAAAGAGCAAACACTCTATTTGGAGAGGGCAAAAAAAGTTTTTTTAAAAAATGAAGATATCTTAACTTTTAAAAATTTATTTGACTATTATTACCAGCTGGCTAGACTTTATTTGCTTGAGACAAGGTTTCATGTGGTCAAGGCTATCTCCAAGGACTTGCCATGTAGTTAAGGATGGCTTTGAACTACCTGCCTTTCTGCCTTCACTTCCTAAGAGCTAAGATTAGGTTTTTCCTATTAATTTTATCATGCGTCATTATTACAATCTGTATAAGTATGTAATGATCTGTAAGACTTATGAAAAATATCCTCTTTTCCTCCCTCTCATAGACTAAATTAAAGCACCCATATTATCCTTGTATGGCAAAGGTCAGCTTGCAGCTTGCCATTCAGTTCCTTTTCCAAACTTACCTACGAACAAAGAAAAAGCTCAGGTAAGAGTAATGTATTTTACTACTGTCTATTACAGAAAACACTGGTTAATTTGATGAAAAAAATAAATTTATAAACTCATCTTTTTATAATACTGCAGTTCTGCCTGATATATTCACCTTATAAGACATGACCTCTGCTTTTAAGAAAGGTTTAATGAGAAAGATTTATGAAGAAATTGTTGTGCTACAAAGACATAAATTCTTTGTCTTTGAAAATGGGCCAAAATCCTATCTGTCAGTGCCTTCTGAATATTGTAAAAGGAAGAAATAGAGAAGGCTTCATCCTAGGCAGAAGGGAAGGATCCAGAGTAGCAAGCAGGATTTGCTTAAGGCACCCATGAGAGAGACTTAGTTGTATCTTTCTGTAAGTTGTATATTTACTTGTAAGGGCTTGTTAAGACCAATGGCTAGGTGCCAGACTAGAAGGTCTGGGCAGTGGTCAGTAGCACTTCACAAAGGAGTTTTCACCAGGACGATGTCAGTGATGTTACAAGCTCCAGATATCATTAGCATCTTACTCATCATTGTATTATTATATGATGTTAAAAATGAGAGCACGTTTCTGACGTTTAAGGTCTGCATAGGATTAAGTTGAGAAATTCAGTTGCTACTTTGATTTGTGAAATTTACTCATGATATCTACATGCTCTATATACTGTTTCTATTGTTTAGAGGGCACTGGGGCCTTAGGAGTGGTATGAGAATATGAGTATTATAGTCAGGCTACCTTTTTTCTATCCAAATCTTGAAGCAAGATATTAATGATTTTAGCAATATAATATAAAACAAGCTATTTTAAAGGTGAGCCCTTGGTGGCACAGGCTTAGTTGTGCTAGAAAACAATGTTACAGATCAGTTCATCATCAGTTGAAATTGACTAATAAAGATAATAAAAGATAAAAATAAAGTCAAAGATGTAGACACCTACACATGTTTTTGTCCTGGTGGGGGTAGGAGTCATACCATGAATAACCTAAACATGGAAACACTGAGTAATATGAGTGGGTAGCCACTGAATGTTTAATCTACCTTTTGTTCCTATCCACAGTGGAATAGGTAGGTAGACAGGTGTGATGCACTATGAAATGATGTTCTGGGTTACTTGCTGGAACTTAACATTTTTCTTTGCTCTTTAAAAGGGTTGATACTGAAGAATGGATTGCTACCATTGAAGCATTACTTTCAAAAAGTTTGGATGCTTGTCAGTGGCTTGTTGAGTATTTTATTAGCTCCGAAGGACGAGAATTGGTAAAGTAAGTGTCAAGATCTCTTAATTAAATAAAATTTGTATCCTTTTCTATTATTTAGAAGTAAAACTTATAACCCTTTACATTTAGGCTTGGAATCACTTTTCAGATTAGAATCCATTTTAAGCTTTTTCACTGAAGCAGTAAAGAAATTAGGTCACTCCAAGATCATGTGTTGGACTAGATGTTAGCAGGGTTCTGTGATTGCAGGGAGTATAAGGTGATGGCTGGCAGGTGCTCACAGCATGCACACCCTTAATTCTTGCTCTGGCTCAGGAGAAGCATGCAAGTCCCCTTCCTCAGGCACTCAGTCTGGTAACGGGTAAATAGGGACTCTGAGGTGCCTACAGCCCTGTTCTTATTCTATAATGGCCTGTGTACCTGTAAGTAGAATAAGTTGCCTTTCAGATAAAAATTCAAGAGTCTCCAGTCACTCTTATTGTTTACATATTACTCCCAGTTGGGCTTGTTGAGTCGACTTCTCTTCCTTGGTGAGTTCATACTTATATGAAGAGCTCAGCAAGACCCCTTGAGTGTGAGTGAGAACTTGTTCTGTCTCCTTGGACCCAGTAGGCTATTTCTTCCCTCTGATTCAGCTCTAAACTTCTCCTGGGAGATCACCCCATTTCTGACTAGTAGTCTAGCCCCACTTATCACTGAGAAAGTGATTAATAAATGGTCACTCATCACACATACCACATCTCTGCCATATTCTTTTTTCCATCTCCTTTCAAAATGAATCTGTATCCGCAAGCCTTCCCAAGGAACTTGGCCTTTCAGTTCCTTGTCTTTACTTGTTGACTTCTTCCATAGGGTCACTTCTGCCAGCATGTAAAAGTGTTCTGGTATTTAAAACAGACACAGCAAGAAAGTGTGAAATGCAGGTTCCTCTACTAAAGGAGCACAGTCTGGTGAGGTTAGAAATGTGATTGGATTTTTTTTTTTTTTTTTTATGTTACTGAGATAAAACTGAAGGTCTCACATGTGTAGGTGAGCACTGCCACTGAGCAAAATGCCAAGCCTGCTTCCTTTCTGAAGGGTCTTTAGTAGGTTCCCCTCACACTACAATCAAATCCAAAAACTTTGCTGGCTCCTCACTTAGGTTTGCAGTGTTCACCTCCTCTTTGCTGTCAGTCACCCCTTAGCCAGCTTACATGTTGAGGGTTTTTTGTTTTGTTTTGTTTTTTTAACCAACATTATTCCCTCTGCTCTTGGCTTAGTAACTGGCTTTGTTCTTCAAATGTCAGCTTACACACATACTTAAAACTGAGGCAGACCTCCCTTGTTGTTCTATGTACTCCTTAGGGTTTTGTGTGTGTGTTCTCCTGAGCTTTAGCTTCTTTTTTTTTGTTTTTGTTTTTTGTTTTTAAAACTTTATTTATTTATTTGCCTTGGTGTTTGCCTGGAAGTGGAACTACAGACAGTTGTTAGCTGCCATGTGGGTGCTGGGAATCGAACCCGGGTCCTCTGGAAGAGCAGACGGTGCTCTTAACCGCTGAGCCATCTCTCCAGCCCCGAGCTTTAGCTTCTTAAGGACAGAATCAAGTCTACTTGTTCCCTACAGGACACAGAGTGTCTGCCATATAACACATACTCCAAATATTTGTTTACACACATCATGCATATGCATCTAGCTCATGAAGAGAGAACTAATAAATATTCTTGTCACTTTAAAATATACACTGAAGATAACCTTTTACCCAGTTTTCTAACTGAGTTTGAAAATATCTTCCCAATAGGTCTCCCAAGCATTGTGTCAAAGAATGGTTATGCATTTGGAAGGTACACATAAAATATTTCATTCAGCACCTTATTTATACAAAGGCAGACTTGATTTTGCTTGTCTCCTGATAAATAGTTTTCCTTTGGTAGTAGTCCTTAGTATTCCTGATGTCAAGCATCCCAGTGGATTGCCCAATCTTGTCTAATTACTTTCAGTGGCTGGGAGTTTTAAGAAATTAAAGACGGGTGCTGTACAAATAACTCAGTGGTCAAGATCATTGGCAGCTCTTCCAGAGGACCCACGTGAGCTCACAACCATCTGTAACAGTGGTTGTAGGGATCCATTACCCGCTCTGGCCTCTTGAGACACCAGGCATGCATGCAGTACACATATGTGCAGGCAAAACATCATATACATAAAACAAAAATCTTTTAAAAATCTAAAATAAATAAATAAATTAAAGGGATGGTTTTTGTCTAGTTCTTTCTTTAGAACCTCCAGGATATTTATTTTGCATATGTGTGTTCATATGTATATATGTGAGTGGATGTTTGCCATGTATGGAGGCAAATTACATACTCAGGAGTGAAAACTCTCACCTTTTTTAAAGACTGGGTCTCTCATTTGCCTGAAGATCCACCTGTCTCCACATTGTAACCCTAGCACTGAAATTAAGTGTGCACCATGCCTTTTTTTGTTTTTGTTTAATCCAATCTAGGGTTTCTGGGGATTGAACTCATGTTTTCAGGGCAAGCACTTTCCTAAGCTATCTTCCCAGCCCATAGAGCCTTAATTAAAGATAGTTTATCATTGCTGTAATTAAAATATGTCCTCACTAGTGCACTCAGAACAGAGAAAGAGTGCGTACATGCATAAGGTGAATATCCCTTTTCTAAAATGCTTGTGACCACACTATTTTGGAAATTCTTTGAAGTGAAGGATATTTGCATTTGTAGTGATGTCTTAGAATGACAAATATAAACATTGACTTTGTTTTGCATAAACAAATATATAATCTGGAGGTAATTGTATGCAATGTTCATCTTATTGTATGCTAAATGGTTTGATAATGTAGAATTTCCTAATAGTGACATTATATTCACCTAAAGATTGCAGATTTTACTACATTTTGGAATGAGGATGGATAGATAGCCTATACAGATATTTCTGTAATTGAAATGTGAAGATGATGATGGCCTCTTTCACATCAAAACCCCATGCTACTTTTTTCCTTACACAAGTTTTCAATGTACATTTTTGTGGGTTTTGTAATAGTGAATGTTTGCAAGTTAACCTAAAGAAATGTAAATCACTGACATAAAGGGCACATTATATCTTGTAGGGACTTTTTATTGTAGACATTTGAAAACAAGCATCAAGGGAATGCAAAGGTTTCTCTTACCAGTTTTTCCTTCTATTTTAAAACTTATTTTAGACACAGAATTCACTGAGTGTTTTCAAAATGTGTCTTTATCAAGTAAAGGAGTTTGGCTTTTTTCAGCATAAGCACTGTCATATTTTCAGATCAAACAAAATTAAGAATTCTTCCATATCTTCCATATTTTCTTATATTACACCCCACTCAGCTTCTCTCTCTCTCTCCCTCCCTCCCTCTCTCTCTCTCTCACACACACACACACACACACACACACACATACACACACACACACACACACACACACACACAAAATATCTCAGAATGTAGTCTGGCCATATAGGTCCATGTCCTCATGTCCTACCAATTAGCTTTGGTGTATGTATCTCTTGTGACTTAACCTTCAATACTTACATCCCCTGGTCTCCCATCTTTGTCTTGATTCTTATTTTGGAGGAGACTAGACACTTGCCCATTCTAGATCGACTTTCTTTTTTTTTTCTTTTTTTTAGTGGTATACCAGGAGGTATACAATATTCTTCAAGAGTATGCATCTGGCTGAGCCTTAGTGCAATGTTATATGGGTATCTGTTGTCTTTTTAGCATTTGAGTTATTGCTTAGAATCTTAGTGAGCTTTTAGCAGAACCTATCTATTTGGTTCCCAGGTCTCATTTATGGCATAGGGAGTGATCTGGGGAAGCCATAGTTGCCTGTGATTAAGCCTGGAAGCTCTCGGAATACTGAAGCATGCCTCTAGTCGTTTTACTTAGATTGGAAATGTGTAGGGCAGGTTAGGATTACATCCTTGTGTCCTTCTTTATATCATATTTCTCTTTATTTTAGGGTTTTCTTGTTGGAGTGCAGTGTGAGAGAAGTACGCGTTGCTGTGGCCACCATTCTGGAGAAGACTTTAGACAGTGCCTTGTTTTACCAGGATAAGGTCAGTCTCACTGTAAACTTTATGTATTCTGTTTTGAATCAGCTGTACATAATAAGAAAGAAGACCCAAAACTGATCATTGTGCGTGCGTGCGTCATGCATGCATATCTGCACATACACAGTGATTTTCTGATACTTGCTGAGATAGAAGGCATCTGTTCGTCCTCTTCATGTTGTAGATACCAGGAAGAAGAGTTCAGGTCTGCTTTTTGTCTGCTTTAGGATTTTCTTTCTAGAACACTCCTTCCCTGTCTTCTCACAAAAACTTGTGTTAGAATCTGTAGTGAGACTAATCATTGTCTAGACACACCAACTTAGACTTTCGGAGTCACTCTTGGCTGTTTCCTCAAAGACTTGTCCTGATCTGACTGCCTGTGGCAGCCAAAGCAGTGTCATTCACCTCAGGGCAGGGTAGTTCCTTCGCAGTCCTCATCCTCCCTGAGTGTTGTCTCTCCTCGCAGGAGTACTTCCCTCTTCCTGACCCTCTCTCTGCAGCTACATCCTCAGAATCTTAATTCAGCACACACGATGAAGCAAGCTCTGGTGTTACTTCCATCTGTAGTTCTCAAAGGTTCTAAGCCTCTGGGGAAGCCTGTGGTGTATATTACCAGTCTGGTTGTTCAGTCTGTTACTAAGTCTTCTCAAGTACAGTATTACTCCCCAAGTTTGCTGTTTCAAACAGCTGATACTACATGGAAAACTTTGAAAAATAACAGTTTCAGAATAAATTGGCTCCTTACAAACATTGACTCCAGGCATTTTGTGCATCAATGAATTGCAGATTATAGGAAAGACTGCTCCAAATTCAGATGTTGACTTTGCTGTTTAACCTTGAGCATGCCCTTGAAGGAGGATGTTCTGGATCCAATGTCTGCGCACCCAAGCCCTTAGTTTCCCAGTACCACCTGTCCCAGCAAGCACTGTTAGAGCAGACGCTCAGCCAGAGGAGCAGGAAGCCAAATGTGCCCTTTAGAAAGGTCTTGACAGCGCTCCTCTCAATCCCAGAAGTCATTAGCTTACATGTCCTATAAAGCAATAGTTTTCCATCAGTATACGAAGCAGAACCTCTCACCAAGCAAAAACTGTACCTGAGTGAGGCAAAGTAGGTCCCTGGGAGCTGCTCAGAGAGCTTGAATAGCATTGCTCCAAGACAACACTCCTGTGGGAGTCATCTCAGGTGTCTCACGAATGCTTACCCTAAGAACTGTCTTGCTCTCCTTCTTCCTCTGCCTACTCCAAAGGAAAAAGGCAGATGTAGTGCAGTCTCCTGACAGACAGGCTTAGACCTTAGAATATCTCCAACCTTTTAAAGGCAGAAGAGCAGATCGTAGAAGAAAAAGCAGTAGCAGGTATAAGCATGGGAGCCACTTCCTGAAGTCAGTTCTAGTTGATATCCAACTGATGTTTTTTTGTGTTTGTTTTCCCCACAATGGAAATTATACCTCTTGCCACCCACTATGTATACTATAAAGTACTTTGAAAATGAAGTGCTATGTAAGTGCTAACTTGTATTGTATTTATAATGGGTGTGACAGGATGGATGGGGTATTCCAGGAGCCTATAAATACCACCTTCAAAGGAATATAAGAATAGTGAGCCTGGTCTTAATGCTTGAATAATAGATGAATTTCTAGGGAGTTATCCAGAAACATTTGGGGTGGGAGGGAAAGCAGAAGCAATGTCATACCAAAATGGTTTCTAAACAAATAAAATGTTTTTCAAAGCTTTCCATGAGGCGTCAGCGGGCTTTCAAGTAAGTTCCTAGTTGAGTCGGTATTGCCGTGTCATGTCAGGCTGTTGCTCTCCATTGCTCCATCGGCTTGGTTTCTAGCCTCTGCCTGTGTCTGTGTTTATTCTCTGCATCTGTGACTGTGAAGAAGCAGCATAGTGGAGGGAGGGATTCAAACTCCATCTCCCCTTGGTACCCTACCTCTCTGTAAGACAGAGGTTAGCTCTGCAGAAAACATGACAGTAGGACCATGACCTGGACTCTGGTACCTAGGAAATAAAACAGCCTCTCCCTTAGTTCTCCTGCAATACTGACACTCTTCCAGAAGGTAAAAGAATAATTCTGTTTTGCTCTCCAAAGCATACATCCATCTAAATCTGAAACTGGATTGTATTAATTTCCCTTTGTTCTTAATGGTGGTCTTTTTCAAATTAATCCTGTGACAAGAGTTTGTCTTGTCCCTCTTTATGAATGTATATATATAATTTCCTCTTTCCTCTTGCCAGTTAAAAAGCCTTCATCAGTTATTGGAAGTCCTGCTTGCTCTTTTGGATAAAGATGTTCCAGAAAATTGTAAAAATTGTGCTCAGTACTTTTCTCTATTCAACACTTTTGTACAAAAGGTAAATTATTGTTTTCTAATTTATTTCTCATAATTAGCTGATTTATAATGTAAAAATATTTCATACATGGAAAAATATTGGATTCCATTCTGTGTAGTGGTTTCATCAGTGTTTCTAAGTAAATTCAAATTAATGGGTTATTTTACTTTCAAGAACACAAGTAGATATATCTCTGACAGCAGCGGAGGGCAGAATTAGTGGTTTTACATAGTAGCCATCGGGAAGCAGTGGAAGGCTCAAGATGTGTTTAATGAGGTGCTAACAGATATTCACTGTACAGAAGTTATAGTGCTTAGAGCATAGTGATTTTTTTCAGATGTTTCATTTGACTATATTTTTAAAACAACTTTTATCTTCTTGGGAGTATAATTTGTTATTCTACTGCCTTGTGACAGCAAGGTATTAGGGCTGGAGATCTTCTTCTGCGACACTCAGCACTAAGACACATGATCAGCTTCCTCCTAGGAGTCAGTCGACAAAACAGTCAGGTAAGGACTTGTTTTCCTCTTCTCAGTGAGATTCTGTTGGGTTTTATTTCTTTATTTATGTGAATGATAAATGTTTTAACTTATTTAGTAATACTATGAAGACCTTAAAAGTCCTTGGAGGTTAGGGTGTGGAGGAGGTTCAGTAGGAAAAGGAATAGGTGGCCTTGGAGCCTTCTCCTTCCTTCCCTAGGGCAGGGAATGTTTTGAGGGTGGTTGGAATCTATCCATGAAGCTGGACTGTTAACAAACCTAACTGTACTGCAGTCTGATGCTCTCAGCCAAATGCTAGGAACATATAGTTTCCAGGACATTACTATATATATATATGTATATATATAGTAATGGTTGGATGTGTCCATACAGGACCTGTTCCTATATAGCTCTGATTTTTCCATTCGTATATTTTTTTTGTTTGATAGATTTTTAAATACATAAAATGCTTGACTCGATTAATGATAGAGTGCTTCTTGTGGACCAGGTACACTGCTTTTTCTGTGGAGGTAGTTTGGATGCATACAGCTCAGTAAAGCAGGCAGTATTGCTCTTATTCTGTGACAAGAATTTAAGCATGACTGTGCTAAGTAACTTACGCAAGGTCCCAAAGCACATTTGCTGGTGAAGCAGGAATCTGCGCCCAGCTCTGGGGGTTTTAGAGTCAGAGCCTCCGTACTATGTGTTGTGCTGTATATGGGCAGACTTGCCACCTGAGCCTCTAAGTTTCTCTCAGCTCCTTGGCAAGTACTGATACGATAGCGTGCTGTGGTTGTTACTGTGAGATGTGCAGTGCTTCTTTCTGTTTCAGACTCATCACAGGGACTGATGACTGACTTGTTCACTGCGTTTGCACTGCACATGCCGTTAACGCTGTCTTGCATTTATAGAATACACTAGTCTTGAAGTGTTTTCATTGTTAATATTCCACCCGGTCCTCAAAACCAAAGTGGGCAGAGCAGGTAGCATTATCTCTGCCATTACATGAAGCATTGTTATGAAGAATGTGCCTGTTTATACAACACACTAGGGGCTGCCACAAGGCCAGGCTTCCTATCTCCAGATTCGTGGGTTTTTTCCCCATTACACTGAGTCTCTTGAAAATTACCTGGCATGTCATGAGCATGGGTTGATTTTAGAATTTGAGTTAATGTTTTCAGGGGAGCAAACACTTTGAAGCACCTTTATTAGACCTGTGACTTTATATATCACCCTCTTCTACTTTGACTTCTAGAGATACCAGCTGGCAGATCCTTACCGACACAGACTAACTAGTGACATGTTTTAATCTTCTCTAATGACAGATACGCCGATGGAGTTCAGCACAAGCACGGGAATTTGGGAATCTCCACAACACTGTGGCATTGCTGGTCTTGCATACAGATGTCTCTTCCCAGAGAAATGTTGGTAAGCTTGACTGTACATCAGAAGCGGGAAGAGAAGCACTGATCTTAGGAACTGAATGATATTTGTTTCTCAGTTGACTACTTGATAATTTGAGTATCTAAAGTTTTTGTTGAGTTAATGCTAAACCTCACCTTACTTAACTAGTTTATCGATAACAAGAGAAGACAAGTTAATCGTTGATTTGATTCAGAAAAAGAAAAGTTTTATTTTCAAGTATTCTGGGATTAAAGACTAAT
Organism: Sigmodon hispidus; assembly: GCA_004025045.1. Lineage (NCBI taxonomy): Eukaryota > Metazoa > Chordata > Mammalia > Rodentia > Cricetidae > Sigmodon > Sigmodon hispidus. The sequence goes on from PVIH01003407.1 coordinate 113,806, forward strand.
TCAGAATTCATTCACCACCATACTATGAACAACTGATGTAGTAGGAAAAATAACCCAGAAATGGGCAGTTGTCTCCAGGCTGTGTAAACTTAACCTAGCCACCTTTACATTAAAAAATAACTTTCTAGGTATTTTAAGGATTAATTAGATAAAATACCAAAGTGCTCTGTGAAAGCAAAGGGGATTCAGATGTAAACTAGTAAAAATACTTTTTAATATGTTAGAAACAGTAGCATTTTCTATTTTGTCACCCACCAGTAGCAGAGTCACAAATAGACTTTTGTATTATATGATTCTCCAGTATCCTAATCACACAGATGTGTACTGGGCCTGTATACTGTGTTCATAGGCTTTGTCCTGACAATCACACAATAGAGTGTTTTCTGTGTCCTCTACTTTTACTTGGTGCTTGTATTTACTGTGTCTGTTCCCCACAGCAAACTGAAGAGGTACTGTCCCTTCTGTATATGGGAAAACCTAAAGACACAGGTTCCCAGATAGTAAGTGATAGACTCCAAGTGAGGTGGTAATGTAAAATCTAAAGGCAGGAAATAAGAAAATCCTAGAATGCATCTTTTTAGCAGAAGGATACTTAAAAACCATATAAAGAGACATTGAAGGACATATGAATGGAGTTCTGGTTTGCTTTCTGTTACTGTGATAAGTACCATGGCTTAAGTAACTACAGGTTGTTGTCCATCATCAGAGGAAGCCACAGCAGGAACTCATGGCATAAACAATAGAAGAATGCTGCGTACTGCTTTGCCCCCTTCAACTTGCTAGGCCACCTTTCTGCTATAGCCCAGGTCCATCCACCGCCCTAGAGATAGTACCGCCACGGTGGTATGGGCCCTCCAATTAAGAAAATGCTCACAGGCCAGTCTGATCTGGGCAGTTCTTTAGTTGAGGTTCCTTCTTTCAAGTGACCCTTGGTTTGTGTCAGATTGACAGCTAAAGCTAACTATGACACATGGTTGTGAGTACAGTTTGCCTTCTACATCTGACTCATTCACCTCAAAAGACAAAAGGCTGCTAACTGTGAGTTCAACAGCTTTACAGAAGAAAGTCAATGTGTTCTCATTTCTCCGGAGTCTGATTTAGCATAGTTGGTCTTTTGCAAACAATTGCTTGAAGAACAATGACTTGTCCAGTGTCTCTTTGGGAACAGTTTTGGGTACTTTTTCAAAGCTATAGCTGAGTCAAACTTTGAAGAAAAAAAAAAATTGAAACTTATCTGCATAGTTGCATGATCCAGTAGACTGAGAACTGAGTTGTAAGGACTCAGCAGCTGTGTGTGCAAACCTGAGTTTACTCTTTGGTGAACGTGTGTGTCATGGAACATTTCCAAATGAGACAGACTGTGCTTTGTGTTTTGTTCTTGGGTCTCCTAAAGCTCCTGGCATATTTAAACAACGGCCGCCTATTAGTGTTGCTCCCTCAAGCCCTCTGCTGCCCCTCCACGAGGAAGTCGAAGCCTTATTGTTCTTGTCTGAAGGCAAACCTTATCTGTTAGAGGTATGTAATTGCTGTGTTGAAGACATTTTCTTATGCTATTTTCTTATTTGAGCAAAATCCTTTGTTGGTATGTTTTTCAAGTTATTTTGGGGAAAGGAAATACTGTTAAGAGGAGAAATGCAAAAAAGAAATAAGAGGAAAAATGCTTATTTTTTATGTGCATTTTAAAAATATTAGAGATGAGACGTGGCTGAAAGGTAGAGCATTTGCCCAGCATATTCCATGTCCAGCACTGCATGGATGGATGGTTGAATTTGTTAAGTGGGTGTTCATCTTCTCCAAGAACTAGACTTCCATTCCGGCCCCTCCAGCTACCCTTAAAGCCCAGGAAAAGGTGAATGACAGTTCACCTCTAAAGTAACTTCATTATCAAAAGGTTTTGTTCCCAATCTGTCTGTCCCTGGTCCTAAAATACTGCAGCCTAGAAGTAGGTGTGTGTGGACCTTACAAGTATGGTTGTGAGCTGTCCCTGTGCCTGCACAGGGCACACACACAGACTGAACTGTTCCCATGCCCGCCTAGGGTACCTGCTGTGTGCCTTATCCTCAGCCAGCTCTCCTGCCCAGAGCTGCCTTCCTCTGAATTCTGACTTCCGTAATCTGATTTTACATGGCGATAAGACCAATATATTGTAGTAATTTTTAATCGTTTTTTAAGCGTAATTTATTTCCTTATCATAGGTCATTATTTTAACTTCTCATGAGAATGCTTGCATTTGAAAATTGATGAAGGTGACTCCTCAGGGAATGAAAAGTTCATGTTTGTTACAAACCTGTATAAAATGACAGACTCAGATATGCTGAAATCTGTCTTTAGACCTCAAACAGGAAACCCTGTTGTAGGGCAGTGTCATTCTTAATCTCTGAAAGCCCGGTGACTGGCTGCAGCTTACTCCTCTCCGGTGTCCTCCCCAGGTCATGTTTGCCCTTCGAGAGCTCACTGGCTCTCTCCTGGCCCTCATGGAGATGGTGGTGTACTGCTGTTTCTGCAATGAACACTTCTCCTTCACCATGCTGCATTTCATTAAGGTACAACCGTAGTTACCCTAGCCATACCTGCTAGCATTCTGTGAAGACACTAGCAGAGCATTCTTTTGCTCCCAGGCAATATGGGTAACATTTCTTCTAACTGTAAAAATAGTATTGTGTTTATTTTTAAAGAATTAAAAAAAGAATTTATAACTTCACTAACCACCAGGAGCATTCCTTTAGTTTATTTTTTGATTTCTTTTTGTTTTTTGTCTTTGTATTTTAATATAATTGAGAGTTTATTGACTTTATAATTCTGTCTTCCTTCACTTGGTCATGTAATTCCCCTTATTTCATCCCTTCGTGTATCATAATTCACTTAGGCCTTTTCCTAGGGGTTAGCATTTACATATGGTTCAGTTTTTAAATAGTTAGGAATATTAATGTTCTGGTGACCATTATTAGGTGAAATTGTTCCACAGTTGTAATTTTTTTACCTGCAGTGTGTTAAAAATAAAAGTAGGGTTTTATGTCCTTTAGGACAGTGATATAATTAATTATGAAGCACTGATCATTACAGTAATCACTACATCACCCACTGAGGTAAACACAAGGACTATGCCAAATGTGCTCCATTAACTCACAGAGTTCTCAAGTAGTCCTATGAAGTCAGTGTGGTTTCCAGTACAGGAAAGTGCAGCAGTCAGGAGAGTCACACAGCTAGCGAGTGACAAGGCAGGGCTGTGGGCCTGTGTCTTAACCACACTGCTCACTGCCTTTCTCGATGTTACTACAGGCATGTTTGAGTGTGAAAGTACACAAATAGGGCCACGGTCTGCTTTGACATGTACTGCTGGCCATCATCTCTAGCCCTCTTCCCACTCCGCCCCAAGGAGCAACCCTGTCACAGAGGCATGTTCTCTGTCATGTTCTTTATATGAAATTCACACCTAAAGTACTAGTTTCTACCCACAGAAGTGCTTCTGTGTAGTAAAATTTCACACTCCTATTTGCAATAGTGATATGGGTAGTGTTAACAAGTAGCAGGTACTTACTGGGGTGTAGCTCTTAGTAAAGGGTTGTCCTCATCAGAGATGAAGAAGTTCCTCTCTTGTCTACTTACTGTGGACCATGAACTCAGGCAGCTTCTTCATTTATAAAACAGGAAGAAATAGAACTTGACTCCAAATTTGTAGTAATCCATGCAGCACTAGGCAAAGTGTTTTGTAAGTACCATCCCTACCACCTTGGAAGTTGATAAAATGTTGATACAGTGCAATATTCTTTCCCAGCTTACTTAGGCACAGGCTGGGGTATGCTTAGAGATCAATCCCAGCACCTACACCAGGTGATTTACAACTGCCTGTACTCCAGCTTCATGGAATTTTCAGTGTCCACTTGTAGCCTCTGTGGACAACTGCACATATATGTGCATACATACACATAAATAAAGATAAATTTTAAAATGCATAAAGAGGTTTTGTAAATCTTGTTTTCTTAACATATTTTAGCAGATTTTTTCCTGTTTGATAAGCTGCCTTTTTAGTATACTCAAAGCTTACTTCAGAGTTTCCCCTTTACATTCTCTTGGCTACCAGCATCAGTTAGGAAGCAGAGTGTGATGTAGCTGTGCATCACACACATTGGGGTTGTTTGTGACTTAGAATTCTCCCTTCCCCTCTCTTCACTTCCCTAATAGTGGAGTATCAGGGACAGCGACACGTACTTGCTCCCAGCTACAGATCTGGGAAATTGAGGCCTTTTCCAAGAGGGGCTGACCTGACAAGGTCTAGAAACAGTGGTAGGACCAGAGCTTGATTCCAGAATCGTGCTTTCCACTGAAAACTACCAGAATTTTTATCTTTCTCAATTGTTTTTAGAACCAGCTAGAAACTGCTCCACCCCATGAGTTAAAGAACACATTCCAGCTACTGCATGAGATATTGGTAAGTTTCACACTCTCTGCTGACTCGCCTGCATTTCCGTGTTCACAGTTGTGGCATGTGTTTATAAAGCACTAGTCCCTTACCGATCTATGTGCAGTCATGTGTCACTTGGATCATTGACTAAGAGAGCAGCAGTGAGAGTCTTAGAGCTTTCAGTATTTTAAAGCTGGGTAAAACCACAGGCAGTTATACTACACAGAGCAGAGGAGTAGTGGATGACAGCACCTCTATTGAGTGAGGCCTCAGTTGTGTGATTCCATATGCTTACCCCCAAGGGCAATGCTCACAGGTCAGTTGCTGGGTTTGCAGGTTCACATTGTTGGACATACCCTTTCTGTTATAGGACCTCTGGGTTTGACTGGTGTGACTAAGGGATCGACTGGAACCACTTAGTAGAGACTTAGGGGTGGTAGTGGAGGGAGAAGGACATGACAGGTTACAGAGGCTGCTGCTACTGAAGCCAGGATTCAGCAGCTTCTTCCTGTAGGGCGCAGGTTGTCTTTAGCCAATAAATGCAAATTTGGAGTGATTGAGCTATAGGAGTTTCATTTCTTGCAAACAGCAGTCATCAAGAGAAGAAACCATATGCTGTCTTAGATGTGCATGTGGCCTCCAGTTTTCCATCACTCCTACTTCCTGAAATGTGCCTTTCTGCTCATCTCCTCATCTCCCAGCACCTGTGGTGGTGCACTGTGAAAATATTTTAATTTTAATCAGGAAAGTGAAATGACTCATTTGCATAGCAAGATGCCTTTAACAACTGTTTTAAAGGAAGAACTGAAACAAGCAGGATTGATGTTGGGAGAACATGCAGGAGCCCAGCAAGAAAAAGAAGCAGAAGGTAGAAGGCCAACAAGGAGCAGATGAGCTGGAGAGAGAACTAATAGAATTTAATGATTTGAAATGAGCTAATAAGAGAGACTAGGCCAAGGCTTTCTAGAAAAGAGACTGTGTCCCTTTAAAAACTTAGTACAGAGGCATTAAAATGTAAAGATACGTTATGAAAAATACATGATGAGTATCATCTACTAAAAAAAAGCACCAAAAAACTGTTCTTCTGATTTTTTTTTTCCTTTTGGCTTCAGTCCTGTTTTATAAACTTTTGGAAATGGCATAGAGCTATGTGTCATTGAACTGGGTAAAAGCAAACCGAAGCAGTGGACCACAGTGCACAGCACTCAGCACCAGTAACTTACAGATGTAGCGGGAACCTGTCCCACAGCAAAACTTAAACACATTTTTACTGAATAAATTAAAAGTGATTTTGTGTCCTTAGGATCACAAAGCATCTGCCTCAGCCTTCAGAAAAGTATAGAGTTGTTAGAAACACATATATAGAAAATGAATGGATCTTTAATAATTTTATATTTTGGTTTTGAACTAGAGATGTGTTTGAGATGCATGACAATGGCATAACATCCCTTGGTATCGGGTTTTGTTGTAGAAACTAACTTCTTGAGTAGAAGTGTAGGGAACAGTAACTGCTGCACAGGCTGCTGCTATCAGTTGCTGACTTTGTCTTCTTCCTCTGACAGGTCATTGAAGATCCCATACAAGTAGAGCGAGTCAAATTTGTATTTGAGACAGAAAATGGATTACTAGGCAAGTATGCCATCTAAGGAGCAAGTGCCTGCAGCAAATTTATAAATAAACTCGGTTCCAGCGAGCATGGACCCTCTGCTCTCTGACTTAGAAGACTGCTCCATTGTTATTGTCTTGTTATTGTCTCTAGTGTTCTTCATCCTGATGAGGGACTGTCCTTCCACTCAGTATCCTACAGTCTAGGGTTCTTTCCCGGGTCAAGGAAGGTTCAGGATTGCTATAAAGTTTTCTGAAAGCTAAAGAGGTCTTTCTGGTGGCAGAAATCTTCTCCTTCCTCAGCAGCCATAGAAAAACTTACCACCTTAAACTCACAGTACTGTCAGATATATAAAATGTGATTGTGTTTTGATCCACATGTCCATTGTCTACCATGTTCTATGTCTGGGCTTTCTTCTGTAAAAGCTGATTTAGCTTTAATACACTCTACCTTAGAAATGTTCAGTCCATACTTGCCCACCTTCCACCACCCACTAGAATCTCCTTCATTACAGACACTTTGCACTTTGTTGTCTACAGTCATGGCCCATGTGACATTTCTGTCTCTGGTGGAGTATACCTAAAATGGGCTCACATACGATTGTGTGACTAGTGGTACAGCTATTCTCCTTAATAAGCCCCCTGGTCGTTTACAGCAATGACCTCACCTACCAAACCGCTGTCAGAGCATTTCCCCTTCCTCCAGCAGCGCATGGCAGCACTAAGAGGAACCTAAGAGCCACCATTTAAGCAGAAAAGAGCCATAAGCTCCAAGGTTTCTGAGCCGCAGTTTGGGGCAGTGTACTGTAATCCTAGCATCAGCCATACCAAGTCCTCTGGAACTTAAAAAGCATAAACACATGACAAGAGGAAGTATTTATTTTTAAATTGCTAAAATAGGAAACATTTGTTAAATAAAAGTAATATCATAAATTTCCATTATCAAATGATAAAAAGTTGTAACTGCTCTTGTCTGGGCAGCCAGCAGTGTGGGTAGTTTTGAATACCATCCAGTTGAAGTTATAATTCTTCCAGTTCTAAAAGTCAAGCTACTGCATACTTCTATGTTTTTAAACATAGTAAAACACTAGAATCTGAATGGTTTTTCTATTGAATCAGGTAATTGTTCCCTGCCCACTTACCAAACTTATTTGTAGAGCAAGAACAGTCACTATTACCTGAACCTCTCCAGGGCCTTCTTGTGAAAATGTTTTGTCTTCCTGCAGCGTTGATGCACCACAGTAACCACGTGGACAGCAGCCGTTGCTACCAGTGTGTCAAATTTCTTGTCACTCTTGCTCAAAAGTAAGTACAACTTAAAATACAGAGGAAATGGACCTGACTGTGGGTGGGAACATGCCTGCTTGGAAACTACAAAAACCTATTCAGATTGTCTCCTCAAAAAAATTGAAGGGTGAATATTAAAAAAGTAATAGATGTTCCAGAGTGTCAAAAAGGAGAAAAGGTGAATTACCTGACCTTAGGTCAGAAGGGCAGGAGTCGAGCAGGTTCAGAAACCTCAGGAGCAGCAGCAGCTGGTGAACTTTCCCAAAGTCCCTTTTACTAAGTAGCAGCTCCTTTGAGTCCAAAGTCTCTTGGGAGACAAAATTTTGTTACCTCTATCTGTAGAATGCTTTCAAGATTCTGTGCCAGGTACTTTGTTTGCACTGCTTCGTTTGAGCCTGGAGGTGGGGAGATGTCAGATCACAGGTGGTCTGAGTGACACCCCGACAGTAACACAGTAGTCAGTACCTATCACCTTAGCCTTGGTGAGAATGTGGTCCTGCAGTTCAGTAATGTAAGTTCATCTGCATTGGTCAGGAGGGGGCCAGCTCCCACGAGTTGTTGTTAGGCTTGCACATGTGCACCATGGCATGTAAACAGTAAATAAATAATTGTAGAAATTGTGCTTATCACCATCCATCTCTAGATCCTTTCATCTTCTAAAACTGGAATCCCCAATGAGTACTGACTCCCCATTTCCCTCTCCTTTGAGCCACTGTCAATCAATCATTCTAATTTCTTCCTCCATGAATTTGACCGCTCTGGATACCTCATAACTACCTTGCTTGACTTAGTGCAGTATCTTCAGGGTTTACCCATGCTCCTTTAGAATTTCTTTCCTTTGACAGCTGTTGCTGTATTTATGTGCCATATTGTGTGCTATTCTTCAGCTGATGTTGGGGATTTAGAGTGGTGCCTGTATAGTCAATTATCTATGGCACCTGCACTGAGTCATCTCTTTGTACCATTTGTAGGCATCGGAATGAGCATTCTTGGACTTGTTTCAGAATAAGAATGAGTAGTTTGTTGGGCTTAATCTGTTGTGCTTGATCTTCCCAAACAGAGAACTGGAGTTTATTTGAAATAATGTTTTGTTGTTGTTGTTGTTTGTTGTTTTGTTTTGTTTTTCTAGAGGACATAGCACTCTGGAAACAGATAGGTGTCATTCTACCACAAATAGGGGTTCCTTGATTAGACTTGATATTGGCAACATGTCAAGATGGGTGTTTCCAAGTAGTGCTAGAACCAATGGCATGTCCTCTGCCAGCAGCTTCCCAATTGCCTGTCGGTGTCCTCTCATGTCCTGTCTACACACACAAATGGCAATATCGTCTTTAGTGCTGTCTTCAAATATGAAGGACAATCATTTGAATAGGCATTGTAAAATACGAGGAGGAGGGCGCTCCCAAGCACGCTTTCAAACTTCCTAGCATCCCATTCTCCTTCTAAAACAACATTAAAGACTAGTTTGATTTTACAAAGAGATTATTTAGTTTTCCAGCTTCAAATTTTAGCAGGATGTTGACAAGCGTTAGAGACACTGAGACCAGGTGCTGTATTTGCCTTCCCTGCCTTTTGGAGGTCAAGCAGAGGAAGGTCTTACCTGTCCAAACGCAAAGGGAAAATTTAGATTTATTCAAAGTAGCTTTTATGTTTCAAGTTCAACTGTAGCTGAACAAGAATATTTTCAAAAAAGTATTTGACTAATAGTAATATCCTTCATCACCAGGTGTCCTGCTGCTAAAGAATACTTCAAAGAGAATTCCCATCACTGGAGTTGGGCTGTGCAATGGTTACAAAAGAAGGTAATAGAATTCTGAGCTTTCCCAACTCTGTAACATAGGAATCTAAAACAACATATCTTACCCAGAAAAAGATTTTTTTCCTAAATGTAACTCAGAATGACCTCAAACTACTTTGAAATGTCAAATATTTTTACATCTATATTATTTTTGTTGTTAGAGTGTGTGTGTGTGTGCGCGCGCGCGCGTGCGCGCATGTATGTTAGTTCCTATGGAGATCAGAGGTATCAGATCCCCTGAAGCTGGAGTCGTAGGCATTTGTAAATTGCCTAACATGTTCGCTAGTAATCTGACGTGGGTCCTCTGTGAGTGGAGTACATGTTCTTGATCATTGAGCCAATCTCTAGCCCTTCAAACATTTCTTTATTCAGTACATATGTATATGTATTAAAGTTTTATCTCAATATGGTAACACTCTATCCTCACATCTCACAGAGCTGTAAGTTTGTTTTGTTTTGTTTTTTCTAAGATTTTATTCTTATTTATGTATATGTGTGAAAATATGAACATGCTTGTAAAGTGCCCATGGAGACCAGAAGAGGGTGTCACATCCTCTGGGCTTGGAGGTGCTGGGATCCAAACTCAACTTCTTTGTAAGAGCATCAGGTGCTCTTAACTAGTGAGCCATTTTTCCAGCCCCAAGGGGTTCTGATCTAAGACATGCCCCCAAGTGGATGACAGTACTGAGCCTGCATATGCTGTTTTTCTTTTAGATACATAGTAAAGTTTAGTTCAATATTAGGCACAGTAAAAGATGAATGATAATAATGGTAAAATGGAGACAGAATGCACTAGAAAAGCGATAATAATGTACTGTAATAAAAGGATCTTGTACTAATGCTTCTTGTGGTGATGGAAAATGATGTGATGTACGTGAAGAGAAAGAGGTGGGTGGTATAGGCAGAGCACATGACTGTCATAATTCTGATGTGTTATCAGTGGAGAGATCCTTGAGGCAGTAGCTTACAGAGGGTGGATACATCCATGAACAAATGCTTTATGTCTGGAGCAGGCAGAGTGGGACAGTGCAGGATTTCATCTCAATACTCAGACTGGCACACAATTTAAAACTTAAGAATGACTTCTTTTTAGGACTTCCCTTTTAATGTATTTGGACCCTGGTTGTTCACAAGTAACAAAGTATGGAAAACACAGCCATGCATGGAGGGAGCGGGGAGTCACTGCTTCACATCTGTCTTAACTCTGGAGGTGAAAAGTTGGAGGCTGGTGCTATGATTAAAAAGCAGTATTTTCCTGTTGGAAAGTGAGGGATGGTTTTCCATAATTGAGGTGATGGAAGTCTAGATAGACTTGCACCTCTGGCTGTTAGACTCTGGTGTGTAAGGTAGGGACTGTGTACTTGTAGGGACTTACTTGTTATCTCTGCTTGGTCTTTTATCCCAGATGTCAGAGCATTATTGGACTCCGCAGAGCAATGTCTCTAATGAAACGTCAACTGGAAAAACTTTTCAGCGAACCATCTCAGCTCAGGTGAGGGGTGTCTGTCTGCTCTGGCATGCTTTAAAGCCCTTATGCCAGGTTCTTAGAAAGCACACCTCAGAAAAGGCGGGACAGTAGGACATGAGACACAGAAGCAGCCATTGGGGGTTTGTGTGAAAGCAAGCTGGTGTCCTCAGACCCAGTGGGAACAGATCATTTGCCTGAGGAAAAAACGCTGCAGGTTGGTCTCACAGGATAAGGGGTTAAGGGATACGCTGGCAGCTGTGGGGTAAGTGCTGCCAGCTAGCACTAAAGGGTGGTTGTTACTCAGGACCGGCTCCTAATTTGTCTGCTTGCGTTTGAATCTCTGCAGGACACACTGGCATATGCCACAGCTTTGTTGAATGAAAAAGAGCAATCAGGAAGCAGCAATGGCTCAGAGAGCAGTCCTGCCAATGAGAATGGAGAGAGACACTTACAACAGGTATCTCTGGGGCCTGTCTTTGACCAAAAGAACAACATTTGCTCTTAAGCATTCCAAAGGTCAAGAAAGAAGAGAGCCTGCTTCAGAGAGTGGGTATAAAGATAGGCCAGCTCAGCTCAGCCCTACTGCAAGCTAGATCAGTCCTAAAGCATGGGATAGGTCTTCAAACCAAACACCATCCATTTGATTACAGCCGATTGTAGATTCAGGAGTGACCTAGCAGGGTAGGTCACTGGTAAAGTCATTGGTGTCCAGTCCTTTGTGCTTTTCCGCATTGCTCAGTCAATCCTCATAGGAGTCTGCCTGAGTGAGCGTAAAGAAGAAAGTGCAGCCTGAGGCCAGTCCAAGGGTTCTTTAGTGACTAGGTCATACAAATGTAAATGTTCTGTGTAAGTATAGGCTGCCAAGAGTAATAGTTAGCATTGTGTTCTATTACCTTCTAATAGGCAGAACTAAGTTGCTCAGTGAGGATATTCCTAAATTACAGAACACTAGTAAGGAAGTCAGTGTGGGAAACTGTTGCCTAACTTTAACTGTGTGAACCTTAACTTTCTTTCTTTCTTTGCCACAGGGTTCAGAATCTCCCATGATGATTGGTGAATTAAGAAGTGACCTTGATGATGTTGATCCTTAGAGCAGTATGCCCAGATGAGATGCTCAGTATCTTTTGGAAACCAGCATCTCATCCTTGAAGTCCTCATAAGAGCCTGGAATCTGAGCCAGGAGTGTGGTGTTCCTTCCAAAGGGAAGCCTTCTCTAGCCACTGGAAGGTTGGGAGCTGCTTGGCAGTGGGAGAATCCTGGCGTGTGGACCAGCTGTCCAGGGTGTGCGTGTGCACGACATGTCATTTTAGGAAATAAAGCTGGTGGCAGACTTTTGATACATGAAACATAGGAGAGTCAGGATGAAGCGATGAAGCTATGGCTTTCTCTGTGACACAGGGGAGCTGGGGGGGGCGGGGGAGAGAATCCTTTGGGTTTTATATTTTTAGGTATGTGAGAGAAAATTTTTAATCTTCAGTAACATTGAATAGGAATATCCAACTTAGAATGATGTAAAGATATGTGGTAAAATTTCTCTCGTTGTAAAATAGTAATTGAATCCAGTTTACACAGACCTTTGTATTTAATATGTCTCCCTCTTTGTACAGAATCTCTGATTTTGTCTGGTTAGGAGCCCGTGGCATAATCTTAGATCTTGATGACATGTTACTAGTATCAGAAATTGTGGTATTATTAAGCTCTTTAAGGCATTTTCTGATTCAAGATTGAAAAGAGCAATAATAAATTTAAAACAAAAAAAGCTATGTTCTCTAGAAGTATAGGTGCATTCTCTGACATCAGTCACTGAAAAGTGATGGGTTGTTTCCAAAATAAAATTTTAAAACAACAAAATTAAAAGCACTTTATAATTTTATTGAGTTTGACTTCATAAAATTATCTTTTTAATGCTCGGAGACATATTGAATAAACTAGTCTTTAGTCATGTGATCTGCAATCATTTGTTTTTACTTAAACATAACTCTGTGGCCCTTGTATTGATTGTATATTGAGTTAAATTCCTAGGCTGGGAACTGCTGCTTTGTGAGATTAATCATAATTTTACTGCAGAGAAAGAATTCAAGACTGTGTTTCTCCTTGATGTGACTGATACAGAAAAGGCAAGATTTAAAACTTACTTTCCCTGAAATAACTAAAAAATATTAGACATCATCCATTTAGTTGTATTTGCCAACATGGCGCCAGCCACTCATTTCAGGCAGGAGCTACACAGCCATTCCCTGTGCTCTTTTCATTTTGTATTTGAATTGCTTGGTTATAAGCCTTGTATCACCTTCAGTTCCATGTTCTGCCTTATTTTCCACTTGTCGTGCACAGAACTAAAGGAGCCTCTGGAAGTGCCAGGCTGCCACTGTCAGCTAGATTTGCCAAGTCAGAGAGGCACAGCCAGCCCCAAGTGCCTTTTTGGTTGCTTTTGCATCATGGGGACACGTGGCAGGCAGGTGGCATTCCCTGCTGTGTGCTTCCAGGACCCTTCATTGCACTGTTGAGCTGTAGATGTTCTGTGCAGCCAGCTTCAGTTGTAGATTCTGTAGCCTACCACAGCTGTGCCAGCTTTGGTCAGATTCACAAAGATGGAAGGGCCAGCATGTAAGAGCAGAGCTGTGTCCTCAGGGAAACAGGCAAGTGGCAGATCTGGTCTGGCTCTGGTGTTCTTACAGTTTTTGAATGTGAGGTCTAAAATTGATTTTGAATACCTGAACACCCATGTCCCATTGTTCCCCTTCCCGACTCACCATTTCTTCACACCCGTGCTTGCAGAAAGGTTGTGCGGGACATGCATTGAAATGCTGGCGATGATACGTAGTGGGATATCATTGCTAGCAACTGCACTCAGGAGCCCCAATTCAGGAGTGAAATTGCCACTTCTAGTCAGTCCCCTTATTTCCTATGGAAACGACGCCTTCCGCCCCTGCATCTGCTGTCCTCACATAGAGCTGCATGAGGATCACCGGCACTGTTCACTTTGGGCCATCTTCTTGTTGCTGCATTGAGCGTCTTTTCCACGTTACCAGTAACCACTTGATTTCCAACAGCTGCAGTCCACTAACCTACTACGGACTTTTTTAAAATGTAGTACCACAAAGTGACAATTATGGCAGGCTTGCCTTGGAAGAGTTGTCATTTTTACTGCCAATTTTTGGATGAAGATGTTTTTATAATCTTTTACAGTGGTCTGCAATCAAGCAGGAATTGCACAATTGACTCAACGCTGTGTGTTCTCAAGAAGCTCGTACAGTCCAGGCTGACCTCAGGACTGCTGTTCGGCTCCTAAGGCATCCTGGGACAGACAGATGAGCCTCGACAGGCAGCTTGCCTGTAGCTCCCCAGGTGAACTCTCATGGTTGCCAACAGCTAGCAGCCACCAGACTCACCTGGCTTGCCCCACCCTCCCTGCTATCACCGAGGCGTGTGCCGCATCTTTTGAGCTTGGAACAAGCAGACTGGAATTTTCCTCTGCTACCTCTGTGTACAAAATCTTGTTTATAAAATTTCGAAAGAAAGTAGATAAACTAGGGAAGACTATGGATTCTCAGTTTGGTTGGTGTGTGGTGGAGTTCTTAGCTTCTAAGAGTAGGAAATAAATTTTTCAAAAATGTAGATTTGGAGTCTCACAGACATTTTTCTTCGAATGTCAGACGGCTGTGGGAGGGGCGTTGGGAGCACTGGATTCCTTCCTGGTGCACTGCACCGGCAGGGCGGGGGGGCCATGCTGGTCGGCCTGTGTCCTCACTGGCTTCTCTGATTCGTCAGCCCATGATCTCTGCACATAACTTCAACAGGGAGAGGTAGGGCCTGGAGCCTCAACTTTTAGGAGTCTCAAGCTAACTTTCTTGCTCTGGTCAGTTATTCCTGGTGGCCTCCCTTGTTCACATGGGTCCCATCCCCTTTACTACATCTTCCTCTCCCTGCAGGTCAAGCCCTTCCTCCAAATTCTTGGTGACTATCTACCAGCCCGCAGACACCAGCTGTTTCCATGTGGCTGACTAACGAACCAGCATATGGTCCTTTGCCATATAGAGAGCAGGCAGAGGTCTCAACTGGGCTAAGCATAAGTACCGGTGGCTCTGGTGCCAAACACTGTCCTGACATTTGAGCCATTAGCATCTGTCAACTAGAGGGCTTTCCACACACAACATTGATGTTCAGGAAACAATTGGGAGATTTTTGGCAGATCCATTTGTTATATGGACTACATAGAAGTAGACTTTGCTCAAGACAGTGAACCAAGAGGTCCCATACTGCATGAGTGGGGTATTAGCACACTGGAAAGAGATCTGAGAGCATGCTTCATTTCAGGTCAGGAACAACCATGGTCTGCTTACAGAAACACCCAGACTCATGAGTGAATGAGTCCTGCGCCTGCCCCTGCCCCTGCCCCTGCCCCTGCCCCTGCCCCTGCCCCTGCGGAGAAGGAGGACAAGTGTTGGGAACTGGGTGTGCGAGTAAGTATGGGCCACAGAGAATCTAGAATGCTAAAGGGAACGAGGGTCTTAAGACAAAGTAGCAAGACTCTGAGGATTCAGGAGGCTACAGGAAGACAGTCACTGCATTCCTAGAACGGGCGCAAGGAGAGCATCCCCATTATAGGCCTGTGCATCCCACCATCCAGCAGATAGCCATGCTTGGTAAGCAGGCAGCCTCTTAGACAATCAGGTACAGGCAGTCACATCAGCTGCTTTTATTCTGAAAACTCACTACATAATAAAAACTCTACAAAACCCAGAATAAATATCGAGTTACAAAAGCAATACAAGTGGGGAAAGCTTATATAAAAAGGCAGAAGAAGCAGAAAGCATGGAGGTGATGTCATCAGCTCGTGGCTTTGGTACAGTCAGACCTCTGTCACTCCTCCATTGTCTTCTACACAGTCCATGTGAGTGGGGCTAAGGTAGCCATGAAAAGGACCTGTGCCCTAAGGAGTCATCCAGGAGCAGGCTGCAGAGGCACAGACTGTCATCTGTCTCTTTTGTTTCAGAAATAGGGTGCCCAGCCTGGTACTGCCAAGAGGCAGTGCTTAGGGCCAGCCACGCTGGACTTATGCCCTGGCACCGCTGGTTGTGTGACATGACAAGGCCTCTCTGGCCCTGTCTTCTTTCTCCATAAAGTAAGGCTGCCGGTCTGTACTGTGCAGAGTAGTAGAGGGGATGGTGTGAGGTGGAGTGAGCACTGTGTGGCTCTCATGTACAGTCAGCTGGGGGCTCACAGCCAGTTAGCCTGAGCAGGGCTAAAGCCTAGGGTGATAACAAGCATGGCCTCACAGTTGGATCTACCACTGGTTAGATTTCATCACCATCCCTAGAGCTGTGCAGAACTGATCTGAATTTAATCAGGGAGCCCAAAATAGTGTCTGCAATGTGAGCAAGCTGTGAGGGACCTCAGCAGCTTATACACTCAGTTCCCCAGTCTAGCACTTGGTGTCAACCTCCGAGGGTCTTCCTCATCACCTTCCTCCAGGACAAATACACCCTGGAGGCCTGAAGACTGAAGACTACCCTTGCAGCCAGTGCCCACTGGAGCAGCTGGCCAGAGCCAACCATCATGTAACCTCTTTGACGGCAGAGTGCCAAGCACAGGCCCCACCATGAGGGAGGGGCTTCCCTACACATACACCAGAAAGGGGTGGGTATCCAGGGTGAGACACCAAGTTCTACTAGGCAGATGCTCTCCACCTGTGGCCAACCACAGGCAAGCCAGACAGGTACATCCCTGAGACTGTCACTGGTGAACCCAGGAGGCCTTTGCTGAAGGCCAACTCCGGCAGCAGATGGCAGCAGCTACTGTAGCTTCCTCACTGGTCCAGCCTGCTGTATCAGTGTCACGGCTTCTTGCCACACACATGTTGTCCATGGCGTAGGCCCCCAGAGTAATGGATGCCCCAGGAAAAACATTGCATCCAGTTAGGGTCCAGCCTGCCTCACAGGCCACAGTGACCTGCCAGAGTCCAGAGAAAAAAGTGTTTGTCTGGGACTTGTGGACTGCCCAAGCTCTACCGCCTTTCAGACCCAGGTAGGGTTGCTCCCAACAGAAACCTCAAACCCATCTCCAGATTTGCAGCATCTCCCTGCATCTCCCGCCCTAGCCTAGGCCTCACCTCAGCCTGGACCACTACATGTTCCCTGCCCCCTCTTCACAGTTCAGCAGTTGTGTGCCTGGTCAACCCCAGGTCAGAGCACACTCAGCCTTACATGACTGCATCACTCAGCAATCCTAAGGCCTGGCTGGCCCTTTAGCCCCACCCTAACCTTCCACACTTCTGAGTCCCACTCAGCCCCACTGTCCTGGAGGATCTGTCACTCAAGGCACTGCTGCCACCCCTCTTGCCCTTAGCTGTTTCCTTGTCAGAAACATTGTCCCTGGTGAAGGGCCCTCCCATCCCAAGGGTGTTCAACCCAGCACTCTTCTGTTGCATTCTCCATCTCAACCTCTTGGTACTCTATAACCTTGCTTATTGTCTCCTCCCACCAGAATGGGCACGCCTGGTGAGCTAAGCTCTACTCAGTTTATTTCCCTAGGACCTGGACCAGTAGAGAGCTAGCCTCTCTGGGTACCTGTGCTCCCTGATGAAGTGGAATTGAGATTCCTTCATAGAGCAGCTTCTAGCCTCACTCTGTAAAGGAGAGGCACTCCTGCCTCAGGCTTGAAAGGCCAGCTGTCAGGCCTTGGCCCTCTTCCCAGGGATCTCCCTTCTCTTCCTCAACCTTTACTTACTCATCTATCCCTGTCACTTCTGCATCGCTCTAGGACCAGATGCTGCAGAGCCCCTGCCTCAGCTGCCTTCTAGCGGCCTTAATAATGGCTGAATTGGAAAGCTCCAAGACACTGTGTTTCTTTCCCACTTGCCATAGTCATGCATGCTCTCAAAGTAGGGGGAACAAACCTTGCTTATCTGGTCCCCTGCCTGCCATGCATAAATGCACACATGCTGTACATGCAACTGTAAAAGCTGCCTAGTTCATTCACCCCTACCCCTACCCTGACATAATAGTATGGGGACCACCAACACAGGAGGCAGCCACCCCACAAGACCCAGGTACCCAGCCACCTCCAGCCCCTTCACCTGCTCTACAGGACCCGAGATCCCATGCTCCTTAATTTTGCACTCCAGGCCTGGGGCATGGCAGCAGGAAGAATGGACTCTGGCCTCCCGGTGGCCGATGCACTGGCCAGGCTGATGTCTGGAACTCAACATAGCCTGCCGCTGGACACCAGTCTCTTCCAACTCCCAGTGGAAGCTGCAGCCTAGAACAAGACATTCAGCTCCAGCACTGGAATTATATAGACCTCCTGTCCTTCTGGCCCGACTGGATACTACTTCACTAAGAGTAGAAGAATAGTGGCTTGAGCAGCAGGACTCCTGGATTTCAACTTCTCCCATTGGCCATCTGGGCAGCCTGAGCAGAGCCATTTGACCTCTTGGGGCATTACTCTCTTTAGAAAAACACTTGTCATTCCGCCAAGGGGGCTGGGGAATGGGCTGGGACTCCTCAGCCTAAGGTGCTGAAAGCCTCTGGGTTCTTTCCCCATCCTGCCACCCAGAGTTAAGGTGTGAGCTCAGGTCTGCCTGAGACACCTAGGGACTCCCTGTGGTCTTGGGAGTAAGGGGTACCACAAACCCATGGATAGTTGGTCACTCAGCTATACCAAGACTCAGTTTCTCTTTTGTAACATTGCAAACACAAGAGCACAGAGATCCTGTGGAAAGGAGTTGAGGCAGTATGTGTGAAGTCCCAGCATAGAATCTACTCATGGCAAAGACTGCAAATTACATTGTTAGGGATTTCTTGTTCTCTGTGTCCTAGCTACAGGGCCTCAGCAGAGCCACTCTGCCTGGAGGGGGGACTCCCTTCTCTGGTGAGTGGAGCTCTGCTAGGCTGCAGATAGAGAAGGTTAATGGCTTTCATTGCTCCAAACATGCCCTGAGGCGTAGCTGTTGATACTCCCAAATCCAAGAGAGAGCCCAGTACAGAAGTGCAACCAACAGGGTTAGGGAACCTTGCCCAGCCCTGTCTGCAGCCACCTATTGGGCTCATCTGCCCCCTGCAGACCCATGCTGTGCCAGAGCTCTGTCTACTCCACCCTTCACTCTGGAACCTTCCATGGCTCCCCAGCCTGTAGTCCACTGGACTCTGCCCCTGAGCCAGCCATTCCTGTGACTTCCTACCCCTTCGGCCCCTCTAACATTCTCCTTCCATGCAGGGCTGCTCAGCCTCCTGACCTGAGAGCCACCACCCCTTAATGGCACTCCAGGTCTACACCTGTGATCTCTACCACCACTACTTGTGTCTAACAGTGGCCATTGATGCTCCCTGGCCCAGAGGCAGGCAAGGCAATGAGATGATAAGGACAGCTAATGGACCCTGTCCCAGCACCAGGCTACATGCTTAGCATGCACTTGAAGATGATGAAGAAACCAAGCACAGGGCTGATAAAGAACTTGATCCCATTGCTGAGTGCCAGAATTCAAACTGGGGTTGCCGCCCCCTTGAGGATAGGCCTCAGAGTCTCCCCTTGAGTGACACCAGGCACCCTCAGCTTGTGCTCCATCTCACCCTGCTATCATCACCCCTGAGGAGGCATTGCCTCCGTCCCTCTCTTGCAGAAAGAAGCTGAGGAGAAAGAGGATGTACACTCCATGGAAGCAATGGAGGCCAGCTTAAAATGGACCCTGAATCTCAGGCTCTACAGGGCCAGGCTCTGGAGTCAAGCTCTTAAAAGCAGGATGTCTTTCTCCCAGCTTGGACTGTATCCTACCTGTGAGGACATGGTCCTTCTGGTGGCAGTGGACAGGGGTCTCCAGGTTAGCTCTGGCTGCAGAAGTGGTATGGATGCTACAGTTGGCACGGGGAAGCAGGCAGCACCTAGCAACAGCGTAGACACCCTCACCCCCAAATGCATTGAGGGCCTTGCAGACCTTCTGGCCTTCTATGACCTGAGGACCACAGGAAAACAAGAACCAGTAAGAAAGAATGTAGGGCTGGGACAAGGGTACACAGGCACCTAGTTGGGACTCTTGGAGCCTTCAGCATCATCCTTATTCCCACTCTCTAGAGAAAAGGAGCTCAGCCAGGCCCAAGGCGATGTTTCCAAGCGGAGACATTGGGTAGCTGACAGACCAGCTCCAGCCTCAGCCTGGGAAGCCTCACGGGAGCTGTCCCTAGGACCTGGCCCTCCTAGTTAGGTGCTACCCTCCAACCAAACTCAGTGTCACATAGCATCTGTATGCCCCTCACCCCAACTCCAGAGATGAACACAGGGCAGCATTCTTAAGATGTCCCACTTTAATCGCAAGTTTTTGGCTTGGCTTAGTTTTAAGGTTTGGATTTGCCAGCCGTTGCTTAGGCCTATAAAAATGATCATTAATAGATGTTTATAATAATTATATTTTGTTTGGTTTATGGTTTAGGCATATTGTTAGTTAGTTCCTGTATTTTAATTTAATTTATTTTTATTAATGTGTTTTGTCATGTGGCCTGTGGTTTATTTGTGTTATTTTTATATGTTGATTTTTGGATGGCTAGATGGTGTCCTTTTTTACTTTGCCTTCCTTCCTCTATTTATATTTTCATTTTTCTTGTATATTTTTAAGATGCCTGCCATAGGCCAAGACAGTTCTTTTACTTACAGCATAAAGACATCCTACATCATCCCACCACAAGGCCCTGACTGCATGCCCAGCGGGCACTGCCCATTCTGGATGTGGATCTCTGACCATGCCTTTACACCTGAAAATGGGACCTAGAAGACACAGGGCCAACCTGCTACAACTGCTGGGGGCTGAGAGTGGTGGGGGATAGATAGATACACAAACAGGGCCAAGGTACCTCAATCCGATCACCCCGTCGCCTCCCGCTCCTAGAGAAGCTGGAGCAGCTCAGCAACTCCTCTTCGTGGGCACAGCGGGCTGTAGCAGTAGCTGTACGTGTGGGCCCCGAGTGTGCTGACCACACTGTCCTGCAGAGCAGCTGCCCACCTACAACGAGTTTGAAATAAGTAGGGTCTTGCAATGTTAGGAAAAGCCTCAGTTGATGGCAGAAAAGAAGGCCCTTCAAGCTCACTGTTTTCCTGTGGAAATATATCATGAAAATGTCCTCAAGCCTTTTCTGAGCCTCCACCCTTAAAATATAGATGAGGAAAGAAAACCCTCTCTCTTATGAGGACCAGGAAGGGGGTGCTGTACCTTCCTGCCACCCTGCTCACCTGTCCCATGAGTGCTGGGGGGTAGTGTGGCCACCAGGTTGGGAGTCAACACCCGCTGGTCTTCAGGGAACCAGGCCATGTTGATGGCATTTTTGGTAGAGAAGTGGATCAGCCTCTGCCGCAGCCCAGCCAAGGTAAGCTCCGGCTCCAAGGTCAGCATCATGGCTATAATGCCTGGGGTGAAGAATTGTAGAAGAAGGTGGTGGTCTGACCCTCCATCCCAACCATAGGACTCCTAACCATAAAGGAACAAACATTCCATGCATGCACACACACACACACACATTCTATGCATGCACACACACACACATTCCATGCATGCACACACAAAAAAAACCTTTTCATCTGAAAATGTAAGTACCTGCAATCCCTTACTTGATGGAAAATAAGGTAAGAAGACATCGTCTCGTGCCTATGGGCTTCAGCAACTGTAGGTGTTTGCTAGGTGAAGCCATCCACCAAACTCCACAGCAAACTACCCTCCTTCAGGAAGACTTCTCTGACCCCAAGGCTCTACAGATGCCTCCATGAGACTCCCTCTTAGAGAACCCTGACTGTTTTCTGTTCTATTTGTTTGTACATCCTTCCCTGGCACAGCCAATATTCTTCAGGGCATTGTGATAATTTGATTCTTAAATGCCCCCCACCCACCCCGTGCTCAAAAAACAAAAAAACAAAAAAACCTGTGTCTAAGGCTTGATCACCAGAGGAGACAGAACCTTTGGAAGATGTGTCCTAATAGAAATAGGTCACTGGGGATATGTCATAGGTCCATAAGGCCTCTCTGCTTTCCAGCCGCTTGAGGGGAGCAGTTTTACTTTTCCACACACTCCCCACCATGGCATGTGCTAAAATAACCCTAACCCTAACCCAAGTGACCATGGACTGAACCTTCTGAAGCCACAAGGCAAGATCAATCCCTCCACCTCAGACACTAACAGATGACAGAGAGCTGCTCACCACAGGCACCATCAGGTCACCCTCACATTTGCCCTCAGGCACAGGACCTGGCCCAAAGGGTCAGGATACAGACCCTGCTGCCTGCCAAAGGACCATGGTGACAAGATGGTGGGGTGTAACTCACCAGCCACATGGGCAGCAGCCTGAGATGTCCCACTCTGTGACATGAAGCATGTGCTGCAGTCACTGGAGGCACCGATGATGTCCTTCCCAGGAGCAAAGAGATCCACACAGCGTCCAAAGTTGGTCCCTAAGGTCCCCAGGGTGACTGGCTGGTCCTGGACATTGGTGGCTCCAACTGTGATAACCTGGCAAGGGGAGGGGAGGGGTAGCGGAGATGAGGGCCACAGTGGGGATAGGAAGATCTTGCCTCTGGACTAGCCAACTCCAGTCTCCAAATGCTGTCCCTGTGAGAATTGCAGCTCCCCAGGGGAACGCTGGCATTTCACCTTAAACAGAGCTTCCCACCATATGCCAGACCCCATTCCTGATTCCCTGTGGAGCCCATGTTCAAGTGAAGAGACTGAGTAGGAATGGTTCTTCTGTCAGGCAGGCATGGTACTGTGATGAAGCCTAGAAGAAGCATGATGGTGGAGACAGGCTAGGCCTTGGCAATGTTAAATTCAGCAGCTTGGTAAGCAAGCCCTGGTGGTCAGGGAGGGCAGGCTGGGTTCTATGAAGCCTTGAACTTGGACAGAGGCCTCTCACTCCTGCACTCCCAGCATTCATGGTGCACTGATGGCAGGTGTCCCCCAGATAAGGATGGATACACTGGACTATCAGGTCCTTCAGAGAGGTCCTTCCCAGGATGCAGCCCCAGACATGATGATTGATCATCACATGAGACCTTTGGGGCTGGAGGAACCCCCAGTCTCACTGGGGTCAGTAATGGGTGGAGAGCTTGACAGAGAGGAAAGTTAAGAGATGGGACGGGACAATGGGCTGGGACAGGGTGGGGTGAGTCCCATTAGGCTTCTACTTGGGAGCTTGAACCACTTTCAGCCCAGACACTGTGCCAGCCAGGGGACCGTCTGCCACCTTCCCTTTGCTCTGGGGGAACAGCCCTGGCACTTACTTCTGGAGCAGAAGCTGGCGAGTAGAGGCAGGCATCATCTCGGAAGTTGCCCGCTGCAGCAACCAACACTACCCCAGTCCTTGCCAGGTGCTGGCACGCGGTGTTGAGGATCCGGCTATACCCACCTGCCAGGGGAAGCAGCACTACCACCGGCCCTGATGGCTGGGCTAGCTGGCTTTTCCAAATAAACTCCAGACCTGCAAAAAAAAAAAAAAAGCACAGCAAGGTGGATTACTCTGTGCTAGTTCGGTGCTCTAATGCTTAACCAAACCTAGCTGATTGCTGCCTTGAACGTATTTTTATATATGGCTGACATTTAAATCATTTACTCACTTTCTTCAAGTAAAGTGGATGACTTCCACTACATTGGTGGGCCTTACCAATGTCTTAAGAAAAACAGACCTGTTCCCTGAAGGAAGAAATGCCCCTCTGCCCTGAGACTGAAGTTTAGACTCCAAACTGAAGGAGCTGAGAGTTCCTCAGAACCTAAGATGTTATTGTTGAAAACAATACTCACTTTGGTTGCAGGATGTGATGGCCATTCTTGGTTGTCAACTTGACTACATATGGAATTAACTAAAACCCCAAACTGGAGGACAGCTGCGAGGGTTTGGTTTTGATTTTTGGGTACTTTATTTTCTGAATTATTAGTTGGAAAGAAGAGGGGGTTCACAAGAAGGGGGTAGATAAGAGAAAATAATGGGGGACAGGTAAAATGCCCAAAATATACACATGTATGAGTTTATCAAACCAATAACGATTAAAAAACAAAACAATAGGTTTAAGGGGGGAAACATCTTCTCCAGTGTTAACTTCTTCATACCAGCTTCTCAGGGAACCTGACTGTGCAAGCTTATAGAATCCTTGTCAAACTTTGTTTTATGCCTTTCCAGAAAATTCTTAGACCTCCAGACATGAGAGTGCCTCCTTGGCTCCCTCAGGCTCCACAAACCTGCACCTCCCTCAGAGGCCCCTCAACACATTTGGAGTTCTGTACCGAAATTAACCTGGCACCCACTCACAACTGACCCTCTATAAAACAGGGACAAATGCTGCTTACATTGTCTCAGTCAGGAGTTAACACTGCCACATCGCTCCCATAATTCTCCACCACAAGGGCATAGTTCTGCTCAACATCAGCAACACTCTGCTCCTCACTTTGCATGAGCTTGAAGATCAAGACTGCCACAGACCCACCCTAGAGATAACTCTGTTGCCATCCCATAACCTGGAAACCTGAGTCTAGCCCCAGCTGTCCTGCCCTAACAGCTTCATTACTGTTCAGACTCCTGTTCTGTCACACATAGGATGGCCAAGCCAACCTCTCAGAACATTCTAGATCTGGGTGTCCCTGGGGGGCTGTGGCTGAGCTGGAAACTGGAGTCTAGAACCATATTCATAAGGCTTGGCTGGTGAGGTCCCTCACACCAGGACGAGGTAAGGGCAACCTAGAACCTAGAAACAACCTAAATGCCCCTCAACCGAAGAATAGCTACAAAAGGAGGGGGAGGAGGAGAACAAGAAGAAGAAGAAGGAGGAGGAGGAGGAGGAGGAGGAGGAAAGAAAGAAAGAAAGAAAGAAAGAAAGAAAGAAAACAGTCAACTTGATGCTCTTGAAGAGAACGAGAGTTCAGTTCCCATCTTCTCCATGGTAGCGCAAAACCAATTGTACTCCAGTTCTAGAGGATCTGAACCTCTGTTCTGACCATGACAGGAATATACTTGGCACACATACATGCATGCAAGCAAAACATTTGTGCTCATAAAAATAAACAAACAAACAACTGAAGTTCCAAATAAATAAATAAACAAACAACTCAAGTCCCAGGCAGGGCTCATAGGCCAAGCTGGTTCCCATCTGCTGCCTGGGTCAGTTCAAAGCCAGTATCTGACTGGTTGGTGGTAGTCAAACCATTAATTAGCTGTTCCTTTCTCTGAGGCTGGTAGGCTTCAGCTGTGAGCTGTGGTCCAGGCCCTCCTCTGGCTGTGATTACTGGCTGTTTAGCGACCAGCTCATGCCAGCCTCAGGGTTTATGCCCAGCCTTGCACTGGCTTGCCCAGCACAGATGCAATAAGCCAGCGTTCCCTCACGCCCTCTCCCCTACCTACATACCAAACTTCTAGCCCTCTGGGTACCCACTGGAATGGACTGATGGAGTAGCCTGCAGAAATCTGGAATGATCTGCTGCAGATTCTACACCAAGTAAGGGCCCTGGCTTTGGTGATAAGCACATGGATGGGGAAGGATGGCTTGGGTCACCTTAGGGCTTTGTAAGTCCTAATGCAGCATGAATAACACCAGCACTGTAAAGACACTGACCAGGAGAACAGTGAAGAGCTGTTTCTCACCCAGAGGCCTGCCTGGAATGAGCCCTGCCCCTACCCAAGCCTCAGTTTCCCCCCTCTGGGACCTTGGCAACTCTACCACCCTAAACTATAGCAGAGACCACGTGACTGAACTACCACCATGGTTCCTGCTAAGCCTTCACACAGAGGGGAGAGCCCAGAGTGCCACTCACCTATGAGGGTGCTGCTGACTGTACCCTTCCCTTGACAGTTGAGCACACGCAGACTGTGCAGGCTGGTGCCCTTGGCCACACCAGCATCCCGGCCGCTGACCACCCCTGCCAGGTGGGTGCCATGGCTGTCACACTTGCTTGCCTGCTCAATCAACACAGGGATCATGTGAGAAGACTCCACTCACCCCAGGATATATCAGTAGGTGTCTGGGCAGACTGATCTTCCATTCCACAGATGGCAGGGAAAAGTCAGACGGTGTTGACATGGTTCTCTGGGAATGGCATCTCTGCCCACCTCCACCCACCTCTGAGATGAAATGAGAGTCTGAGACACTCACCTGCCTGTGGAAGCGCGTCCCGTCCTCCTCAGGAACACTGTTGAAGCCAGTGATGGTGACCCTGCCCTCAATTTCCCGATGCTCACTCTGGATGCTGGTATCTAAGAGATACACCTCTACCTGGCCACTTCCATCTTTCCATGGCAGCATTCGTTGGAGGGGAGAAAATAGCCGTGAGGTTATGGTTATTGCTCATGTACTGAGCTGTCTAGACATTAGACATGTCTACATATTAGACAGCTCATGGAATCTCCCCAACCTCTTTGCAAGCTGCATGCTACTGAATCTGTATTACCACAAGGAGTGAGGCACAGGGAGAGCAGGTAGCTGCCCAGTGCCTATCGCTGGCAAATGGCAGAGCCAGAAGGTGAACTGAGCTATCCAGTTCCATATGAGACAATAGGAACATTCAGAGCATAATATTATCGTATAAAATGTCTCCCAAGCATAAGCCTCTTACAGCTCACTGAGGCAAGGGCTGGAAAGACAGAAAGAAAGTAACATGGCAACCTGGTATCCTAGCTAGCACATTCCCAGACAGGAAACTGAGGCTCTGACTTCACACATTCACCTGCCAGGGCCATGAAGCCCATGGGTTATTTCTTCCTCCAATGAGGCCAGACGGAAACTTGGCTCGGGAAGCTCACCATGAGCCAGACACCTGCACCTTCCATTCCAGAGTGGGTGAAATTCTCCAAGAAGCAGGCACAAGGCAGGGGTGGGTATAATGAGACACAGGGTTGGGGGGGAGGCTGTACAGAGCCTGTGGAAGGTGGCGCATATCTGTTTCCTATGGAAAGAGGGCGAGGAGAATGGAGGAAAGAAAAGAAGAGCCCAAGGCTGCAGCTACTCTCAAAAATTTCCAGCCTGCGGGGCTAGAGAGATGGTTCAATGGCTGACAGCACATGTTGCTCTTGGAGAGGAACTAGATTCTGTCCCCAGCACCCACATGGTACCCAACAATCATCTGTAACCCCAGTTCCAGAAGAGCCAGTGATCTCTTCTAGCATCTACATGAGATGGAGCATATGCATGCATACAGAAAAAAAACACTTAAACACATAAAAGTGAATGAGTCTTTAAAAAAAAATTCTCATCCTGGGGCTGGGGATACAGTACCTCCCTAGAATCCCTTAGGCCAACTTCAGTCCTTGGTAAGTATGGTAAGGGAGCAGGGCAAGATGTCCCAAAGGAAAAGAATCCTTAGGTTGCCAGTCCCAACCTGTGTCCCGGTACAAAGAGCTCTGTGGCCACCTCCAGGGGACACTCTGGATATAACTTAAAAAGCTTAGACACTGCTAGCCTCCAGGCTTCATGGATCTCACCTAATCCATGCCCCATCTATTTAAGCAACATACTAGAATCTCTACAGGGAACAGGCACTGCAGAACATGATCCTTTTCCAAAGCAAGGACCCAGGTCACATTCCTCCATCTCTGAAAGCAAAGATGCACTAGGCAAGGAAGAGCTAGTGGCCGAAGCAGGGAGCCTTAAGCAGTCTGATGGTCCCGGAAGTGGCGGGCAAGGTGAGCTGGAAGACTAGGTATGTAGATGGCAGCAGCCGAAGTGGGCTGTCCCAGTCTACAGGGCTGGGTGTCCCACAGACAGTGGGTCAGTCAGGTGTAGGCTTTTCCCTGAGAGAGGTGAAGCATCAAGGGAGAGAATGAACAACCATGAGAAGCTGGAGGGGTGGGTCATTTAAGAGAAGATGTGCATTCTGCCTGAAGCAATGCAGAGAAGACAGAAGAGGTCAGTGTGGGCTCTGGAGCCCTGGGGAAGGGGAGGGGGCTCAGAGCAAAGCAAACAGAGCCTGGAGACTTACTGGAGCCCTTACTGGAGGAGCTGTACTCCTCTGTCTGGTGTCCTGCTGGGTTAATTCTCTCCAGGTTCCACGGGATGCTCTGGGCGAAGACAAAGGAGTCTTCCTCGATGTACTCCACGTGGGGTAACTGTAGGGCCTGCAGAAGCCAGAGAGCCATTGCACTTAGCTTCAAAAGGCCCTCAGCTAACAGCAGCCTACATCAACTCCACCTGAGCCGACTGCTTGTCCACATTCCTCAGACAATGTGCCATTCTGCCCACTTTAGCATCCTCTCTTTATCCTCCCCTCCTGGAGAACCAAGACATCTCTGGTGCCTCAGTATCTCTAGGGCTCCTGAACTTGCCCTCCAGTTTTGTTACTTAACATCTGCTTAACACTCCACACTCAGCTGTAACAGAAGCACTCCACAGTAGCAGAGTCGGGAAAACCATGCGTTTGAGGCCAGCTTAAACAACACAGCACGACCCTGCCTCAACCTAACCCTGTACAAGAAAACATCCCACATTCTCCACTAGTCCTTAAATGATGGCTACCATCACCACATCTGGCTTACAGTTAGTCCTGGGAGATAGAGACACCTGCTCTAGATTAAACAAACCAGTGGACACTGAGCTGGCCACGGCACCTTTTGAGGTAGCAAGGCTCATCTTCCCAGGCAAATCCTGTGGCCTCCTGTACAGAGCTGGGTGCCCTGATTAGAGGCACCTGCCTGCCACCTGGCATCTCGGGTGTCTTGTTCATTCCCCATTGTGCTGAGGACACACCACCAGCTAACTGCCCCGGCTTCAACTGCTCAGTCTCCACTTTTGCTGTAAGCTTGATGGGAAGGCTCACAGAAGATGCTTGTTGAAGTGTACAGCACACAGACAGAAGGCATTAACTTGATGTCCTCCTGCATTTTGGCCCTATCCACACCCCATCAATGTTCCACAGTCATTTACTCATAAGATGTTAAGTCACTTTAAACCCTGGGGCCAGGAGACTGGGTGCATGTATAGTGCATACTGGAGGCATGAGCAAGGCTCTGAGCCCTGGTACCTACATGTGTGCCAGAGACTGAAAGCACCCAGTGGGAAACTGGCATGCAGATGGGGACCTGAAGTGCCACGGTGGGGAGAAGAGCAGGGAGGGAGGGTCATAGCCTGCACCCCTTTTATCTCCTTCAGCAAAGAAAGGTGCAGGAGTGCTGGAGAAGGGGTTACTCTACTTCCAGAAGAGAAGAACCTGACACCTTTGACACTCCATATAAGAGTCAGGGGGTGGTGGTGCACACCTTTAATCCTAGCACTGGGGAGGCAGAGGCAGGTGAATCTCTGTGAGTTAGAGGCTAGCCTGGTCTACAGAGTGAGTTCCCAAGATAGTCAGTGCTACACGGAGAAACCTGTCTTAAAAAAAAAAAAAAAAAAAAAAAAAAATACAACAACCAAAAAGATCTAATGTCCCAGGCCTTGTCCCTATGGTTCTCACAGGCAGGAAAACACCAGAGAAGGGAACTCATGATGATACATATTTAATAAAATTAGTCTGGGATATCAGAGGAGAGTCAACCACAGAGCTAAGCCATGAAGGTCAGGGAGTGGCGACCCACACCTCTAATCCTAGCTTTAGGAATTTGGAAACAAGAAATAAGATGGCTGGGTGGAGGGAGAGAAGGGAGGTTTGCAGCTTTCCTGGATTGGATACTTCCTTGGTGGGCTGAGGGGAGAGAGGTTCGGAACTGGAGGATTTCGTGGAGACAGGCCTGAGGAGTTGGCAGGCGAGAATTGGCTGTGGTTTGTTCCTCTGTCTCTCTGATATACCAGCTTTTCCCCAATATCTGCCTCTGGGTTTTTACCATATACCAAATAGAATTTGTGCTATAGATACTGGCAGGCATGCCATGGGTGGGGCAAGCTCTGCTCCTACCTGCCTTGTGGTCCTTTGTGGCTTCACATAAATGTACACATAGCATTGAGACACAGCCAAGGTCACAAGGCAGCTACACAGAGGCCAGGAACCAGCAGGGGTGACCCAGGAAGAGTTCATAGTATGACTGGTCCTGCCTCTCAGCAGTGGGTACACTAAGTTCAGTCTAGACACGGAAATGGAAGTCCCACATCCAAGAGAATAGCTCACCAGGCCCAGCAGGTCACTGCTCATCTTCACCAAGAAGCCAGGGAAGAGATCATAGAAGATGTGTAGAACCTTGATGATGTACCCCCGCCGGGCAGCACGGGTCTGCAGACGACGGGTAGCCTTTTCAATCTGCAGCTTCTGTGTTCCCTCGGTCAGCACCACTATGTAGGTGCCTGGCAGCCTCCAGGCCTCCTGGGAAGGAAGAGAAGCAGAGGACATAAGAACTACCATAGACCCACAGTGACCGTGGTAGCACACATATAACAGATTTTCCCACATTATCCTGGGGGAACTGTGCTCCTGTGGACCTTCACCGAGTTCCCTGGGAGCTGCCTGTCCAAGGGATGCCTCAGAAGAGAGCTGCCTTCTCCCCTTAGCAGTGTAGCTTAGCACATTCAGACATGAGACCCTCTGTCTCTAGAACACATCTGGGGAGAAAAATAATTAGTATGTATATTTTCCATGCTTTCTCTGTCCCTGATTTGAACTCTGAACTATCCAAATAAACACTCCATGGAATACCCATAAAATGATCTTGTGGAGCCTTGAGGCCCTGATTCTACAGAATCTTGAGTTGCATTAATCATTGGCAGGTTGAAACATGTGGTGCCCAAACAATGACCTGACCAAAACATAGAAAATCTAATGAGAACTATATGTTTCGGGAAAGCATACAAGA
Source organism: Sigmodon hispidus (assembly GCA_004025045.1). Lineage (NCBI taxonomy): Eukaryota > Metazoa > Chordata > Mammalia > Rodentia > Cricetidae > Sigmodon > Sigmodon hispidus. The sequence continues at coordinate 144,091 of PVIH01003407.1, forward strand.
AGCTCACTCCAGGACACCAGGGTAATCATGGGCAAACCATAAACAAAAGAAATGACCACATATGCTTATTGTGCATGATGCTAAAAGCATAAGGTGGAGCAGGGTAGGCGACAAAAAAAACAAAAAAACAAAACAAAAAAAAAAAAACCAAAAAAAAAACCCCCCAGATTTCTTTTTTTTTTTTTTTTTTTAATTTTTTTTGATTTATTTATTTATTATGCATACAGTTTTACAGAAGAGGGCACCAGATGTCATCATAGATGGTTGTGAGCCACCATGTGGTTTTGCTGGGAATTGAACTCAGGACCTCTGGAAGAACAGTCAGTGCTCTTAACCTCTGAGCCATCTCTCCAGCCCAACCCCCCAGATTTCTATGACCTGTCAGAACATGTGGACACATACTGTAACTGGCTGCCACCATAGGGGACATTGCACTCTGTGCAATGAAAATATGTTCTGTGTTATTTTAAACAAGCTTGTGGGCAGGGAGAGATGAGCCCATTAAATGTCTGGCCCCTTTTAATTTGATCACCTTAGTAATTCAGCCTTTGCAAACTACTCCTGTCCTGGCAGTATGAGGAGGAAGCCATCAGAGAGACAGCCCCCTCAGACAGACGGGAGACTATGAAGACAAACTGAAGCTTCTGATTCTTCTGATTCAGGAGACAAGATGCTCTCTGCTGGCCCTCCTCTGCTTCCCTACAAGTCGGTGCTTTGCATCATCCTGGGAGACCCAGTTAGCTCAGAAGGAAGGATTGGGAATCATACCTAACCTTGCCTTTGTAGGCTCCAGTGCATTTCCAAGCCCTCGAGGAAAGAGTTGACGTTTTTCTTCAGGGGGAAATATCTCCAAAGTGTGAGCCTATTCCCTTCCCTGTATGACACTTGAGGGTTTTAAAGGTGCCACATCCTCATCTGAAGCTACATCTCCATGACTTTGAACTGTTGGGAGGGTCAGCTGGAGCAGACCACCCTGTACCCTCTGACTGCCACACGCCTGCCAAGATCTGTTTAAAACCTGCTAATTCCCTTCGATTCAGGACTCGGTGGCATAAAAAGACAGCATCAAATCAAAATGCTAACCCTTCTGTGGTGATTGGCGCCGATAGGTAGCTTATTGGGTGAGGACAAGGGACCGAGCTTGAGAGACAAATGTATTATGATGATCAGTGAATCAGATGACTTTGCTGTACTGGAGCCTAAAGATTTCTATGCCTGAAAGGAGTTTATAGAACGTCTTTGGATGCTCAACCTGCATTGCTAAGGAAGCATCTTCCCCGGGAAAGATGCTTTGGTGGGTAGAGGTATTCCTCCTAGGGGACTAAACAACATTCTATAGATCAGAGTTCACACTACAGGATAGTGAGGAAAAGTCAATTATGTGCATGCTACATCCAGGCCAGCCTGCAGATCAGGAGTGAGGCCAAGGAGACAGAGTAGCCAAACTGTAAAAGAAAGGACCAAACCAAAGCACAAATCCCCAGCTAAGCATCTATTTGTGTTACTGGGGCGTGCACATTTTCAGAGAGAGCAGGCAGGGGCCACACTGAGCAGCCTCCATACCACACATCTATTTCTAGGGAATCCACCAAGGCCTAGCCACTCAGCAGACTTTACCCACAGGCCACGTGTGTCAGAGGACTTCCTAACCACACCTCCATGTTCAGTGAGAAAGTAAAGAGGGTAGCTCACTCCTTACCCACCTAGGCAGACCTGTGACTCCCTTCCAGAAGCAGCCCAGGGGAGAAAAGCCAAAGGCTTCAGACTGTAATCCCCTTCCAGTACCCCCAGTTCCACCCCCTCCAGGATTTACTGGCCTTTTGCCCAGGAGCAGGTCACTGCACCTCTTCAAACCCCAGATACCTCTTGTATTACAGGGTCCATAGCACACCCAGAATACACCTGCAGGGCTGCAGGTGCTCAGCTCCCAGCTGGGTGCTTGGCAAATGAAGGGGATTATCAGTGAAGAGAGCAAAATAACACCTCCAGCCATAGAGAAGAGTCTGGTGAGGCTGGGAGGTACAGAGGGCCGGCTCAGAAACCTCCACATGCCTCCTATTGGCTGAACCCCAGACTCCTTGCCGTCTACTTTAACCCACTCCGTGCAGCACCCCCTACATCACTGCACATGCGCCTTTGACTCTCCCCAAAGAAGCCCAGTTCTTGGAGTCACTAGTATTTTAGGAAGGCATCAGTGGGCATTGAGGAGCGAGCTCAGGGCTCAGTGTAGCAAATGTCTGGGTAGCCACATTCACACGGATGGACTGAGTTGAAGATTATCAATAACCTCAAGTCAGATCGGGTTCGCCTTTACCATTAGGTAAACTATAAGGGCCTTTGGATCCAGAACATCTCATATCTCAGAAGATAGTGTAGGAGCTGCAGACATGTAAGCCTTACCCCTCCTCAGCACCCCCAGCTCTGTACCTCCTCCATTCATGCCTCCTCCTCTCTAGAAGAAAATTCTCACACTCCTTCAGTCTTTTGTTGAGCTCCTAGATATACTTCAAAGATCCATCTAGATGCCGACCGCCCAGTGAAAAGCTACACAATTAGCAGGGTCCTCCACAATGAAATGAGTTTTCCTGGAAGCCAGGGGTGCATCAAAGATTGGATTAAAATTCCTTGTCAAAGTCATTTTCATTCTGAATGTTATTACCACAAAACGTTTATTGAATGAATGAATGAATGAATGACCTTTTGGGCACTCCTGACTCCCTCAGGTACACATTCACTTAAGCTCACCTCTCAAAATAGGGTACTGAGTATTTCCTGTGGCAGTTGCTTTAGGACAGCGGTGACTAGTCTTCTTATTTTTTGTGTGTCAGAATGTTGTTGTGTAGCTCAGGCTGGCCTTGAACTCACAGTCCTCTGCCTCAGCCTCCTGAGAGCCAAGATGACTGACATGCCTGCCTCTGAAATACCCTTTATTACCCTGGCCCCTCTAGGTACAGAGCTCAAGGACCATTGTATAGAGTGTTTCAGGTTAAGAACCTGCTGCCTGACATCAGCCCACGAGCACACTGGCTTGGGCAGGGTAGCCTTAGGAAGCCATTCTGACCCAGCAGCTATGGCCAAGTGGTTCCAATGCAGCTGTTATAATCCCACAAGTGATCTCTCCCTTGGTTACATCTGGAGATCACCCATGCAGTCACCTAAGGTCCGTCATTTTCCTTTTAACAAAAGCCTAAGAGAAAGTAGCTGGACATGAAAGCCAAGTAAGTGACTCCAGCCTCCAACCCCAAGTCCATTTCCCAGCGGGTCAAGAACCTCAGTGGAACCCTGTGAAGTGAAAGTTAGCAGTTATTGAGAGAGAGACTAACCTAGAGAAAACTGTTCCACCTCAGGCAAGAGCTTCCTGTGGCCCAGAACCAAGGACAGATATGCCCAGGAAGCTGACCCTACCTACTCACTCACCCACAGGTGTCCCAAGTCATTCAGCTCTTTCCCTAGTACAAGGCCCGCAGACACCCAGTTGAGAAAGACGAAACACTAGTGTTTCCAGCCTCCGCATGGTCCCCAGTCACCTTACTTCGAAGAACACCCTCTCTGCATGACCACACCGGCAGCTCCCTCCCCACCCCACACCTTAAAAACTAAGTTGTTTTTTTGGTTTTTTTTCAGAATCCTAAGAACATTTTATTAACAGTTAACAAGATTTCTTCTTTTTATGTGTCTCTAAAAGCCAGGCTGTTATGTGACTTCCTTCTAAGGGGCCAAAACAAACCAAAACCAAGACCAGTCAAGAACAGCGAAGTCACCACTCTGCCACAAGATGCAGCTGCGTGCTGGATCCCGGGGCTGCACTTTGAGACCACCAGACGAGCAGATGAGCAGAGAAGACCCTCAGAGAACACTGCCCCAACCCATTGCCTGACATCCCTCGCCCGCACCTTGGAGCAACGGCGGAAGGTGGCAGTGGCCACATGCGGGACCTCATCGGCCGGGCCATCCTCCTGGGACAGGAGGGCGAGCATCAACTCCTCTTCGTAGTCGGAGTCCTCATCCTGGGCACCTGCCCCGACAGGGAGCAGTAACAGTAGCAGCAGCGACAGAGGCCAGCGCAGCCGCGCAGAGCGGCGGGTGCCCATCCGGGAGAAAAGAGATGCACGCGGAATGGGAAGGATGTGGACGCGCTGGACTCAGGACGCGCGTGGAGCACTGGACTCAGGAGCTGCGGGCTATGATGTCCCTAAGGTGCCAAGCACTCGCTAGCCCTCCAATCTCAGACTGCTGTCCGTGCATCCATGTGGGGGCGGAAGCCTTCCAGGGTGTGGTTGCTGGACGCCTAGGGGCCGGGAGATCACGCCACCCCAAGCCCCATCGAAAGATCCTCTCCGATTAAACATTAACGGGGCCTGGGTACTAAAGGATCGGGTTTCGGCCTCGCCCTCCCCAGACAGCGTCAAATGACGCTCAGATAGAGGACAAAACCCCAAATCCTAATTGGGCTACAAGCCAGGCTTGCTACATTCCCCCGCCTCCCATCTACAGCCCGGGTGCCAAGTCAGAGCCATGCTGAGCCCACCTCTTGAGTGTATCCGAGGACTGGCAGCCACCCCCTTACTGCTCCCTCCAATAAAATTAACTAACTCCCCCTGGGCCCTCCTCCTCCTCCCTGTGACCCATGACCTTAGTCCATGTCGGATACCGAAACCTAACTGCCCACTCATTTCTCTCCACCTGTCTAAACTTTGCACTCCACACAGCCTCCCCCCTCTGCTCCCATAGCCTATCCTGAAAAAAGTGCTTTTCTTTGGATCCCAGCTACACTCACCTCTAGGGATGATCCCACGAAAGTTCCACATTCAAAACCTCAAACTCCATTGTTTGGATCCCACAAGCTGGAGGGATCCAAAGGTTCAGTTGTGTCTGTTTGGAGTGCTTGTTGGGTTTGGTTTGTGATTTTTTACACATTGTAGCCAGGAACTCCATGGAGCAAGCTTCCGTGGGGGAGGGGCATGTGAGGGAAGCCTGTGGCTTTGGGTCTTAGTAGGTATTACAAAGGGAAGACATCACTGTCTGCAGCTGCTGAGCAGTAAATCCGAGTGCTGGAGTCAGAGGTAGCTGTTCTTTCCATCTTTTCTTTACCTCACACCGGAGAACCCACTGCAGTGGGCTAAAGGAAGGCCAATGAGGCCAGGCTGGTGTCATCCCTTTGTCCTGTTTCTTTATCCCCCACCATATAGTCCACCATTGCAGGAAAATGAGCTTCTTCACATTTACTCAGAGATGGCTGGAGACTCTGCCTTGCTCCAGTGAACCAGGCTTTGACCAGCATGCTCACCGAAGCATCCGAACCTGTAGGAAGTCCTTCAGCTAGTCTCTCAGGCTCCGTCTGGGGGGCCAGGCTGCTCACGCTCCAGACCCATCCAGTGGATGATAAAGGTGTACACAGCATCTCAACATCAACCCGAGACAGTCTCCGTCCAGTATGCTGCGTGTGTGCTCGTGAACAGCATGTGTGGGAGGAAAGGGAGGGGAAATACCCTGGGCTCTGTGACAGATGGAACCAGAGGAGCAGTCATGTCTCATCTCACACCCTCCACTGCATTCTCTGTGTGGGGGGGTGCCTGCCACTTGACTGTGCTTTCAACTCTCATTAATTATCATCCTCCTACCATAAGTTTCCTGAAGCAACACCCCCCCCCCTTTTCAGATCCATCCCCTGGTCCCAGCCACTGGTCACCAGTGCACGGCTCTAGCCTCCAAATGTACACTGGGAAGTTTATCCTCTCGCTCCTGAAATCAGAGTGGTAGGCTTGAGACTGTCCACTCAAAACAAGTGCCCAGCCTTGACCCTCCTTAGAGGGCTGGCTTGATAAACAGGAGGGCCTGGGCAAAAGCCAGAGAAACACAGGGAAAAGGACGGTGAAGATGGGGTGCAGATGGGAGTGAGGCTGACACAGGAAGTACTATGAGCCCCCCCAAACTGGAAGAGACTGGGAGGGTTCTCCCCATAGCTTTTGGAGCGCACAGCTCCACTCCTTGACTGAGACCTCTGCCTCCAGAACCTCCAGGAGACAAGTGTCTCTTGTTTGAAACAGCCATTTGTGTTAGCATCTGTAGAAAGCTAACATTATCACTAATTGGAATATCCTTTCAGAGATGCTGTGTTTTTACAGAAATATAATGGTTTTCGATATTTAACTTTTTATTGCTAGATGCTGGAGGCATTAGTGTCTTATCCCATGTATTAATCACCATTACCATTTGCTGTGGAAAATACCCAAGAGAAGCAATTTAAAGAAGCGGTTGGGGTTTGCTTTGGCTTACAGTTTGTAGGCACAGGTCATCGTTTAGCTGCAGAAGCAGCTGATCACATAATCACCATGCACCCACAATCAGGAAACAGAGGACATGAATGCCGAGGTTCCTTTGTATTCGGTCCAGGAGCCGTCTTCCTTCAGCTAACCCAGTCTAGAAAATCTCCCTCAGACATCTCCAGAGACTTGACTCTTATGTGATTCAGATTCAAGGTGACTATTAGATTCAAGGTGACTATTAGATCCAGCTGTAGGAACCACAGTTCCCTCTACCCCGACCCTAGGGCATCTGTGGGACCCAAAATCAGAGCATTTGACTGCCTGCTGCAGATCCTCCAAATCCTGCAGGCTGGAACCCAAGCCTTGAACATTCCAGGGCAACAGCAAGGATCGTTAGACTGTTGTCAAAAACACCCGGGCTCCCATATCTATCCCACAATTCCTTAGCCGGTTTCCTGTCACTGGATCTGGTGATTGCCTCTCTCCTTGCTGTCACATTCAAGCCTGTGAGGAGGATGCACGCTTCTTTACCTATGTGACATATCTGTTCAGAGTTCTTAGAAGTGGAATTGGGGCAAGGCGGTGGTGGCGCATGCCTTTTATCTCAGGATTCAGAAAGCAGAGACAGGCAGATCTCTGTGAGCTTCAGGTCAGTCTGGTCCACACTCCAGGACAGCTGGGACTACACAGAGAAACTCTGTCTCAAAAGACAAAAATAAGCAAACAAAACAAAAGGAGGTGGTGGGATTGGATGAAGAGAAGGTATTTGGCGGCTCTGTTGCTATCATTCCCACACAGGCTCCCTGGAAGAACAGAACGAGGTCCACCCCATCACACACAACCTCAGACGCCAGGGCTAGCAGGACCTCAAACTGGATTAGAGGGGTCTTGCTGCTTGTATCCTATGGGTCTGTCATGTTTTCAGTAGTGACACATCTCACCTCGCCCTTGTCCAGAGAGAGCATAGCCAGGAGATTCTTGCTCAGGCCAGCTGTCAGCAGACAGGGCATGTTCTCCCTCTGGTGGGAATTGGGGAGCAGGTTGGTGGGAAGAGCTGCAGACTTGTGTCCCAGGGAACCTCCTTCCAGGTTCAACAAGGGCTGCATCGGATAGGGACAAATAAGTGACGGCCTGCAAATCAGTCACTAGTGTGTCTGTCTTCTCCAGTGGTGAGGACAGGAGCCCTGTCCTTGCTGCACAAGTGTCTCCGTAACCCTGACATACTCCTTTGACCTCTGACCTAATTCATTGCCAAGCACACATTGCAGCTGAGCACTGTTCCAGGTGCTGGGTTAGAGTAACAAGCCAGGACTTCCAATCATCTCCTGCCCTGCACACACACACACACAGACACATACATACACATACACTACACACACATACACACACACTACACACATACACACATAGATACACAAACACACACATACACACACATGCACACACATAGATACACAAACACACACAGACACATACATACTCATACACTACACACACATACACACACACTACACACATACACACATAGATACACAAACACACACATACACACTTAGATACACAAACACACACAAATATACACCACAGTGTGCAACCCCACTACAGGAGAATGCAGGAGAGCCGGGTGCTTAGGGGTCAGGATTATGACGAGGCTGGAGTGTTGGAGGGGAGAGAAAGAAGTAGGAAGGGAGGGGAGGAAGGCCTCTGCAGGAAGCGGGTGGAGAGAGGGGGCTGGGGCACAGTGGTGAGCTGTGCTTGGGAGGCCATTGTGAGGTGTAGTGTACTAAGAGCTTCTGCCCCCTTTGGGGTCACAGGTAGTTGTGGTTGGGGAGTAATGAGTAATTTATCTGACCCATTATCAAAATATTGCAGCTACTTAGAAGATGGATGGTGCAGGCCGGGGTGGAAACAGGAAGCAGTCAGGAGCCCATAAGGCCATGCAATGGTGGTGACCAGAGAGTGGCTATGTTATGAACATGGCTGCACCTGGGTGTCCTTTGAAGGCTGACAATTGCTACATGGTGTGTGTAGGGGGTTGGTTACAGAGTTAAAGAGAGGAGCTTGCTAGGGAAACTGAGGCTCTCTGTTTACCCTTCCTACCAGTGCAGCCCATCCTCTAGATGCCGTGAATCAATCACGCAGAAAGATGGCGGCCTAAGAGTATCAGCGGTACTCAAAGGAGGGTCCAGAGTTCACATAGAGAGCCTATCAGGTGTGGGGGTGGGCAGGGACAAATGCAACTCATGGGCCGAGGACCGCCCTAGCAGAAGCAGACCAGGAGATGATGTCCATCAGCCAGATGCTGCTGCACGGGAATGCCTCCAAATGGGCCCAACTGAGGGAGAAGCTTCTCCTGCAGGAGTGGCAAGGTTAGTGCAAAGAGGGATAGCCTGGGGTTCTTTTGCATTGGGGTGACTGCAGCTAAATAGTATACATATTTCAAAAGAGCCACAAAGATGCTTCTGGATGTTCTCACAACACAGAAGTGACACATGCTTGAAACCATCAATATACTAATTACTCAGATCTGATCATTGCATATTGCATAAATACATCTAAACATCACACTGTACACACACACACACACACACACACACACACACACGCCTGTTGTGCAAGAACTAAATTTAAAAATAATTTTAAGATGCACCCCAAAATAGGCAGTAAGTGAAGAGTATATGGGACCAAGTTTTGTTTGTTTGTTTCTTTGTTTGTTTGTTTGTTTTGCTTTGCTCTCTCTTTCCCAGGACTGGAGAAGTGGAGCACACCCGAATAACTTGGTATTGAGGGAAGAACAAGCTGTTCAGTGAGAGGAAAGTCTTCCACGAGGGAAAAGGTGCTCTCAGAGCCCCAGTGGAAGGCACAGAGATCTCTTCCACACCAACAGAAGATTCAGAAGGGTACACGCAGTCAGGTGCTGGGGCGGGAATGGGGGTTCTGTATGTACTGTACATGTTTTCTCACGGACAGGATGGCAGGGAGTCAGATGCTAGGAAGGATGAGGAGGGACAGGATGAAGGAGCAGGACCAGCACTGGTAAAAGGCAGCATTGTCTGGGGTCACGTGGCCTCTTTCTGAGACCCCATGACCTCATCTGTGTAAGCATAAGAATCATAGACTGGAAAACTGGGAATCACTCTCCCCAAGGACCCAGCAATACCACTTCTGGGTGTATACCCTAAAGATGCACATTCACACTCCAAAGGCATTAGCTCAACTATGTTCATAACAGCGTTATTTATAATAGCAAGAACCTGGAAACAACCTAGATGCCCCTCAACTGAAGAATGGATTAACAAACTGTGGTACATCTACACAATGGAGTACTACTCAGCAGTAAGAAAAAATGATATCCTAAAATTTGCAGGCAAATGGATGGATATGGAGAATATCCTCCTGAGCGAGGTCTCACAAACCCAGAAAGATAAGCAGGGGATGTACTCACTCATTAGTGGACTCTAAACAAAAAAGCAAAAAGCAAAGCATGTCCAAGCTGCAAACCACAACCACTGAACAGCTTGGGATCTGCAACACCTTGGACTGACACCTTGGATCCCACTCCCTCCAGAGGAACACCTGACTCAGTCATGATGTTAGGGGGAGGAAACTGGATCTGCCAGGAGTGGATGCTGAACTGAGCCATATAGGGACCTTGGGGCCTCCTGCCCTTGCTGGGGAGGAGATGGGGAGATGTGGAGAAGAGAGAGTGACTGGAGAGGGTGGGAGGGGAAAGGGACCTTGAACAAGGACATACATGGATAGAAAATGTGACTTTATTCATAATAAAAGAAACAGTTTTTAAAGCCAAATAAATAAATAAAATAAAATAAAAAAGAATCATAGACTGAGCCTCCAAATTCTCTAAGAACTTTGCCAGCATTCACATGCTTAGACTATCTCCTGCAAGGGTGACTTGGGTTGCTACTGTTGCTCTGAGCCAGTATTTGATTCTGAAACCCAGACTGGCCTTGAACTCACAGCAATCCTTCTGCCTCAACCTCTCAGCTTCTAGTCTTCTAGGTATATACTCAGCTGCAATTTTTTTTTAATTAAAATAAATAGTAGCGTCTGGTAGCACACACCTGCAATTCAAACACTTGGGAGACCGAGGCAGGAGGATGAACACAAGTCCCAGGTCAGGGAGCTGAGGGCGTGGTCAGGGGAGGCTCCCAGAGTGAGCTGCCATGATGAACGGAGCGGTGGTAGGTGTGGCAGGAGATGAGAAGTAACGTACTCAGAGGATGTCTGTCATGAATGCTAACTGGAGAGCGGCTGAGAAGCCCCGTGTGTGGTCGGGCCAGAGCTGGAGTGAGAGTTTTAAAACTGAAATGCTGAAAGAGACAGGTACCATAGGACTAGGTCAGGAGTACGAGGGTGTGGGAGGAGAGGTGAGCAGCAGCTAGGCCTCGGATTGGAAACAGAGATGGCAGTAAGCCAGTTGGAACAAGTTCTTCTGGGGGGTGGGGGGGAGAGGATGCGGGCGGGGTGTCGGGGCGGGGCCCCGCAGGGGTCTATGGTGACCTGTTGTGGGTTTGTGGAGGTGAGGACAGTGATCTGGAGGAGGTGTCTTAAGGAGCAGTTTCCATGTCTCGGCTAGAAAAGAGAAGACTAGAAAGCAGGCTCTCTAGGAGAGGAGGCATTCTAGAGCAAGAAGAGTGGGGGCGGGGCCGTGAGGACAAGCAGTTGCTGGTGATGAGCAGGGATGTTTAAGGCTTGAAACTGCCGGAGGAAGAGAAACTTGCTCCACCTCTCCCAGGAGCAGTGGCCACAATGGACCAGCAGAGGGCAGCCACCACAATGAGTGAGCGATCTCTGCCTGAAGACAGATGAGGCAGAGCCAATGCCACTGGCGCCTCCTCAAGAGAGATGAGCTAGACCCAGCTCCATCTCCAGACCTAAGCACTGTGGACAGAAGCAAATCTGTGGTCCAGGTGTCATGGCTATCATATGCTGGGTGCGGTGCAACGCTCAGCCAGGGTGGCTGGGGTAGAAGCCTATAGCGAATCTGGAAGGTTGGGAACAGAAGAGGATTTTGACCACAGCCCTGTGCTGAAAGTAATGCTTTAACACACACATGCACATGCTTGCACACACAGGATTCTCCTCAGGCTCCCACAGCCCTTGAATCTCTTCACCCTGTCCTGAAACCCTTCCAGGCCATTTGGAGAAGATGTAACTGAGGCCTCCTCTCCCTTTGATCTCATCCCTCTCCAAAAATGCCCACATTTCTTTCAACCCCTAAAATTAAAAAGACAGAACAAAAGTTTTCTCTGTTACCTAAGTATCATAGACACTGAGTTGCAACTGTAAACAATCAGGGAGTCCCATGTTCAGCCTGAGGTGGTGAACAGAGCTCCTGAGAAGGACAGGGTGTGTGTGTGTGTGTGTGTGTGTGTGTGTGTGTGTGTGTGTGTGTGCAAGCCCCCTCAGCTCCTCCTACGGCTCACCCCACTCCCTCCTGGCCACATGTTCTGACCAGGATTCCTTACGCTGTGCTTCTTCTCCCTGTGGTCCAGGTTGCCCAGAGCAGAGCAGCAGATGTGTGGCAGCCTGTGAGAAGGTCAGCGCCATCAGACTGTACAGGGACCTGCACATGCCCAAAATGTCTGCGTACTGTCCCTTCCTCCTGTAAGCCCATTCCCAGTGTTCTACCCTCCTACGACTTCACACACATCCTTCCAGACCTCCTGCAAGGGAACCCCTTTCCGGGCAGCTCTCCTTGGCCTTCACTTTCCTCCCTGACTCCTCTTTACCAAGGCTGTCGACATTGCCGTGTGTCTCTCTCCGGCCTCTTCTTACCGTTCCGTGTAGACCTGAACAAGGTGGTTTCAGAGCCCAGCCATTATCCAGGAGTGGCTTTCTGTTGGGTGTGGAGGATCTAGTGTGGAGGCAGAGGCTGGCAAACACACAAGCTTAAGGGAACAGTGACAGTGGCCACATGGGGGATGAAGCATGGGGAAGGGACCTTGAGGGGATGAACAGACAGGCCTTGGCAGCAGGAGCGTAGGGGCAGACCCAGGTTTCAGTTGTAGATATCTAGCTCAGCTCTAGTATTAAGTGTACCGTGTTCCCATTGCACCCACCTATCAACTCCCACCCTATCCCCTCATCAGTGAGGTGATACAAGGACTTCAACCTCTCCAAGGGGAGGGGGCAAATGAGAGCAGCTGGGACAGGTATCGGGTGTCACCACACTCACTGGACTTCACATCCATCAGTCAAGCATGGAAAGACAGTGAGCATGTTAGATGGCGGCCTACCCTGTGAACACCCAGCCCTGTCCGCAAACTGGAGATTTAGATCTGAAGGACGCCAAGGGCATGAGCACGGTTGGCATCAGGTGTGGCAAGGTCTAGGCTTACAGGAATCCCCAGCATCCAGAGCCCCAGAGCCAGTGGAGAGAGGAAAGAACAGCTGTGAATGAGAAGGCTTCCAGCCCTCCAGGCCAGGATGCTAATGATGCAGAGAAGCCGGCCAGCTGAAACTACCCAGCCATCGGCCAGTCCACCCTCCACTGTAGGAAAAGAGAAACTGAGACTGAAGAGGACGTCTTTGGGAGCCATCTTCACTCGGGTTGGAAGATGAAGGGCGCTCCTGGGAAGGAGGAAGGCCCTGGTATAGGTGCAGTCAAAAGGCAGGGGCTCAGGCACAGGCCTTGGTCTGGAGATCAAGAGGCAGAGGAAAATGGAGCATGGAGAAAGGAGGTCCACTGGGGTTCCCAGATGTCCAGGCTGATCTGCACCACTCTATGTGACAAACCACAGGGTGGGTGGGTAATATATTGTCATCACCAGATTCAGCCCTTGCATGCTACTGCTATCTGTCCCTGTGGGCTTGTGCCCCCACATCCCACAGTAGCCCTGGTCATCTGTGTTTGTCCACAGTCCAATTTCTCCAGGATACCTATAGCCCATAATGCACCTGTGGTGGTAGCCATACAGAGCATTGCCTATAACTTGGTCAGAGCTGCCCCTAGAGAATCCACCAAGGAGAGAGTCCATGGCATTTCCCTAGTGTCCTCTCCATTCTCCCAAGCTTGTCCCCAGGGTCACTTCCACAGGACAACCTGAGTTTGTTATGAGAAGAGCCGACAGGGTAGCTCGCTGCATGCCTGTGTTTACAGTGAACACATTGCCAACACCACCTGTCAGCCCCACCTTGCAGGCCTCACAGCACCTGGCACACTGGACTGTAGAGGTGCCAGGGGCCTAGTCTCAGGTAAAGACAATGTGTCCTTGAAGGGTTGAGTGATCATTTAGGAGCCTCGGGGCATCCCTGTCTCTCTGGAACCCTCATGTCTGCTACTGACGTGCCAACGTTGAGATCACACACTACTGTGAGGGCACTTTTAGCCTTAGTGCCTCATCCCTCATCCACTGGGCCCTTGAATTTGTTCTTCAAGGTGCCAACAGGTAACTGGATGTGAGGTCCTTCCTGGGAATCTGATGTTTTATCTAGTTTTAAAAAAATCAGTATTATTTTCTAAATATAAACCTCATTATTTACACGTTTTCTCTTTTTAAAAAAACTTGAATACATAAAAATGAGAAGGAAAATTGCAATTAAATGGCATTCCTTAAAGCATTTTCAGTCATCTCTGCACAGATGGATGTTCATGGGCTTATACTCTTACTTATATTGAAAGTGAGTTTGGCCACCAGTACAGTAGCTTAGGGGGATGCTTACAGTTGCTGACCAGTCCACTGACTCAGCAGTTGCCAGACCTAGCCTTTCTGTGGGTCTCTTGGAATTTTCCTCATTTTGACTGCCGCAGCTCCACCCACTGCATCCATGTTTGAGACCATCAAAGGCAGTTACGTCACCATTTCTCTGGGGAAAACAAAGTGTTTTCCAGATATGACCCCAGCTGGTTATTTAGGACTCATTAGTTTCAGTTTGGTCTTGTGGACATGCTATGGAATAATCCTCCTGTACACTGTGAAAATGCATTGCTCTCATTTTTAATAAAAAAAAAAAAAACTGATTGGCTGATAGGTAGGCAGGACTTTTAGGGCAGAGAGAATATTGGGAAGAAGGACAGAGGAGTCGGAGGAGTTTTGAGCCAAAGGTGGAAAAAGTAATATGGAAAGTTATAGATGAGGTAAACAAGCCTCGAGGCAGCATACAGATGAATAGAGAAGGATTGATTCAAGTTGTCAGAGCTGGCTGGAGACAAGTCTCTGTGTGGTTATTTGGGGAGTGGCTGGCAGGACAGAGCTGATCGGTGGTCTAGACGGGAAAACTCTGTCTACATGGAAATTCTCTTAAATAAACCCTCATGTGGCCTTGGTAACGTGAATATGTGTCTCTTCTCACGCGCGAAACCAACAAGCCTTGAGTAGTCATAATAGTATCAGGGCAGTCTGTCTCCTCGTGGACACTGAAAGCCACATACTCAGTCCTGCAGGAGCTTTGGGGTCTCACCTCTCTTTCTAGCCTCTCCATTGTCAGGGTGAAAAGCAAATAATTCCGGCCTCATCAGACACTGCCACCTAATTATGTTTACAGAGTTTTCACTATCACTTATTCATTTTTGGTCATGCCAACCTGCCTCATACCCCTCATAAAAAAGAGATTTTTAAATCAGTCACATTTCACCTGAATCCAGACTCCGCCAGCTGCTCTAGCCGTCTCTACTCACCTTGCTATTTGCTTAAACCCGTCAGTTCCAGCCTTCCAGTCTCCCAGGTGGACCACCAAGTGTAAAGCATCCAAAATCCTTGTGTCGCTAGACACATTTCTCTAAAATGCCCCGTCTCTGAGTTTTCCATCCCAGCCTGCTTCTCAGACCCAAAGTCAAGAATGGTGACCAGCAAAAGGCTCCAAGGTATTGGCTCACCCCTCCCCGACTTCCCTCGAAGACTAACCCTCCAGCCACTGCTTCAGGAAAATGAGAAAAACCCAAGAGCCATTTTCAGAGTCAATACAGTTCCAGAAAAATCAAAGTTTACCATCCCATGGCTTAGCCTCATCCAGACTGCAGAAAATGACCGGCAAAATCCAACAGACCAACCGTCAAAAATACAGTTCCCTAAAAAGACAAACTTCGCCCTTATGACAGCTTGAAGCAGCCTTGAGATCCGTCATCCAAAATCATTTTCCCCCTGCCCCCCCTACATAAACTTGGTTTTCTTTTTATAATAAACAAAATGGTGAGATGGCACTCCACATGGTTGAGCCAACATGGCTCCGGTGGGATGCACCTCGTATGGAGGCACGCCCATGGGAGAGAGAGACCATAGCTTGGTGTCTCTTTTTAAGAGAAGGGATGTGCACGGGTTTACGCAGCCATGCCCAGGGGCGTGCCTCTGTACGAGGTGCATCCCACCGTAGCCATGTTGGCTCAACCATGTGGAGTGCCAGGAATCCTTACAACAGTCTCCTGTCCCATGTATGCTATTCTATAGCTTGTCCCCATCAAGAAAGACACCCAATCACTGATTTGATAATGATTTATTGAGAACACACTGCATTTTAGGACCCTAGCTGGACACTGTGGGTGTAATAACAAACACCATAGAGCTCCGCTGTAATGAGGCACAGAGCTTGAAGAAGCACACTGGACGACAGGGGAAATGCATAGAGAATGTGTGGCTTCAGTTTTACTGTGTGGCACAGAATGACAAGTCTGGGCTTGATTCAGCAAGGGTGGTCCCCACACTGAGTGGAGGTCACAAAGCTGAATGAGGACCATTGTGTTGGGGGATGTCGCTGTTGAGTAGAGGTTCAGCATTTACAGAGGAGCCTAAATGCTGAGTGCAGAGTCGGTCTGCTGAGTGGAAGGTCGCCAATTTGAGTGGCGTGTGGCTATGGTGAATGGTGGGTCACTGTGTGGAGTAGATAGATCGTCACTGTGCTGGCATCAGATTGGATGGAGTCACCATATACTATCCGTACAGAGTCCTCTTCTTGGGGTGAGATTGTTTGAGCGGCTTTATTGTTGCAATTTAAATCTTAACATGTTTTAACTTTATCAGTCAATACCCTCTGAAAGTCCACCTTAATGCATGGCCTAATTACTTCCTTAGGATAAATTTCTATTGTAAATTATAGTATCCAGTAGTGATGTTGCTAGCTGGGGGGCCACTGCTGAGACTGACGTTCATATGTTAGACCTGCTCTCCCCAGAATGCCCTCCCCTTGTCCTCCAAGAGACAGCCTATCCCCTGCCTCATCTCCAGCACCATTTTCTGTCTCACTGTTATCTTTCCAACATGTTACATGTTTACCTGGGCAGCATTATGTCTGATTGTTTTTTTGTTTTTTTTTTAATTTTTTTTTTGATTTATTTATTTATTATGCATACAGTTTTACAGAAGAGGGCGCCAGACCTCATCATAGATGGTTGTGAGCCACCATGTAGTTCTGCTGGGAATTGAACTCAGGACCTCTGAAAGAACAGTCAGTGCTCTTAACCTCCGAGCCATCTCTCCAGCCCTGTCTGATTGTTTTTTATTGCATTCCTATCATGTTCCTGGAGCTGATGGCCTTTCAGGTCTTTCCTTGTGAGATTTTAGCTCTTTCTTACTGATGGATCCCTCTCTCCTCTGTCAAATCTCTCCCCACCCAATACACAAACACACACACACACACACACACACACACACACACACACACACACTTCTGTTACATGTTATGAAATCTCCTCCTTCTGTGTCCGTGTCAAACTAACCCTCTGGCCTCCTTTGGAGCCCCCAAACCTCCCAAATCCAGCCCTGTCTCCCCAATCCTTCCATCTTCTCCTGCCACCTTCCATGCCTGTCCCTAGCTAGGGTTTCCATCGGCTTCAGGGCCAGCCTGGGCTACAAAGGATGACTCTCCCCACCCGGCCTTTGCACATGTAGGATTCCATTGAGTTCCCTCCAGGAAACACCACCTACAGAATAGGTGTGTGCTGGAACAGACCCTGCTCACTCCCCTGCTCACTCTCCTGCTCACTCCCCTGCTCACTCCCCCC